>VZRS01010787.1:430620-505866 GCA_013398055.1 Ifrita kowaldi | reverse complement strand
ACGCAGCCCGGCTCCTGCGCCTTCCCTCGGCAGCGCTCCGGGGGCGGGGACGGGGGACACCGGGGCGAAAGGAGAAGAGAAAACAAAATTAAAAGAGGGAAAGGGAGGAAAAAGAAGGAGAAGAAGCGGAGGCGGGGAAAGCTGCTCCTCCGAGGACAGCGCGCAGCACCATGCAGCTGGCGCCGCTGGCGCTGGCACTCACCACGCTCTTCATCGACGGCTTGACGACAGGAGCGAGGAGGCAGAAGCTGCACCCCAGGCAAGGTAAGGGGGTGCTCGAGGAGGGGCGCGGGGAGTGCTGCGTTGCCGCCCCCTGGGGCCGCGGGGCTTGGCTACCTCACTCAAAGGCATGTGCGTCTGTCCCCTCGCAGCCCAGCTGCTGGAGAAGCTCAGCGAGTACGAGATCGTGACTCCTACCCGAGTGAATGAGTTCGGTGAGCCCTTCCCCACCGATGTCCACTTCAGGCGGCGCCGGCGGAGCACCAGTGCTGCGCCCGACGCCTGGACGGCGGCCGCCGCCGCCTCCCCCAAGGCGCACTACAGGCTGTCCGCCTTCGGGCAGCAGTTCCTCTTCAACCTGACGGCCAGCTCGGCCTTCATCGCCCCGCTCTTCACCGTCAGCCTCCTAGGAGAGCCAGCCGCAGACCAGCAGCGCCTCTACGCCGAAGCGGCCGACGCCGACGTGAAGCACTGCTTCTACCGGGGGCACGTCAACGCCCGCCCTCGGCTCACCGCCGTTATCAGTCTCTGCTCCGGCATGGTGAGACCCGCACCCCGGCCGCCGTACCGGCCCCACCCCGCTGAAGGCCAGGGGCGGAAGCGCGGAGGAGGAGGAGGAGCGGGGCAGGGGAGGGTGGGCAGAGCGATGGGGCCCGCCCCTTCCCCTCACCGCTACTGGTGGCTGCGACCCGCCGCGGCCCGGAGCTTGTCCCGCGCCGCTGTTTAGTCCGTCGGGTTTCGGGGTGCGGCGCTCCTGCTGCGCGAGTTTTGGGAGGAAAAATGCCACCCACCGGTACTCCGGGGGGCGATCCGCGGGCCAGACCCGGGCACGGAGCCCCGCCTGCCCCCGGGGTGCCGATGAGGGCTGGCTGCGGGCTTACCACCAACGCTGGCCCCGGAGCCACCCTGCACCCCGGACCAGGGACATGTCCCGGTCCCTGGTACCCCAGCTGGATGCCCTTCGGTGCAGGGATGTTGGCACCGGCATGAGCAGAAGCTCCTAAAAGGGCTGACTCGTCTGTTTGTCCTGGTGCCCTTCAGTCCCACGGAGGTTTCTGCTGACTTCATTCAGTCCAGGAGTTCCTCAGGGTGCATGTGTTCACCCAGCCTTGGGCACATGTGTGTGCGGCTTCCCTCCCAGGTACTGGCCATGGATCCCAGTATGGGATGGCTGCAGAATGTTTTGTCTTGGATATTTTTTTATTTACTTGCTAAATGTCTGCGTTCATAGTTGTATGCTACTAGGAGTGTTGATGTCTTCTCATAGGCAGGAATTTCACTAGCTGGACACCTCCCTCTGGTCCTTACCTGAGGTTAAAAGCCTGTCTCAGGGAGAGGTGCTGTATGAAACCAGCACGTGATGGGGTTGCACTGGGGCCTCTAGCACGCGGCAGCACTATCACCCTTCGGCAGGTCTGGCTTGGTAAATGTCACTGGCACAGGGACAGGGTCTTGCAGATGTGACCCTCTCATGCTCCCTGCCTGTGGGTTAGTAATTAGCCCTCCGTAAGCCCAGGGTGGGTGCAAGCAGTGTGACCGAAGCTGGACCTCCAGCCGGTGCCTTCACAGGGGTTGCCACAGAACTGAGCACGCCTCCCTCGTTAACCACTCACTTTGTGGGGTAGTACTGCTAGGTGGTTTGTCATCGTGCAAAGCTGACCTCCTGTTCCTCTTTCTGGTCCCTCTCAGCTAGGCACATTCAAGTCTGATGATGGGGACTATTTTGTAGAGCCGCTGCTATCGCTTGAGGAACAGGAGTATGAAGAAGAGCACAATAAACCACATCTTGTCTACCGACACCGGACACCTCCAACCAACTCTTCAGGGGACAGGCAGACTTGCAATACTCCAGGTACTAATTTTGTTACTGTCTTGAATGACTTGATACTTGTAAGTGCTATTTGCAGTTAAAAGGCAGTAGGTTTGTGTGGGACAGAAGGGATGTGGAGTTGAGGGACACCTCTAGAAATGGTGCTGTGGGTGCTAGGACTGGGCTTGTGGCAGTGATGCTGTCCTGGAGAGATGTGGTGCACCCATGCTTTCTAGGAATTGGTTATAAGAAAGTTGCGGTCAGAACAATGTTGCAGTTTCCCTGTGATTCCTGCTGTAAAGCTGGCAAGAGAGCTTTTGGTCTGTCTTGCCTTAAGTACCCTATGAGCCCTTAAACTTCTTTTCTGTTCTCTCCTACATGTAATTCCCAACCATCCTAATCTGATATACTCTCTGTCTGATACTCTGTCCTTTAAATGACATCGTTCTGTCTTGGTATTGCTATGCTCCTGGTCTTCCCTCCCCAAATCTGTCTGTGAGTTGCAATGTTTTACTTCTTTCTAGTGGAAATGAGGAGGTCCTAACATCAACCCTGACAGTTCTTCCCTTATTAATCACTTTTCCATGGTTCATTTTCAAAGACTTTTTTTTCTTCATGGCCCTTCCTCCAGCAGCACCATCTCCCTGACCTCCTCACTCCTTCTTTCTAGTCCTTGCTCATATGAAAGAGCACAAGTCTTTTTATCTCCCCCTTCATGTGCCTTGATGAGCAGTAGTCTTGCTCCTACTGTCCCTGTTATCTGCAGTGGTCTCCTGCTGCTCTCTGCTTCCTTGACTTCCTGATGTTCACAACTAATCCTCTCCTTTGGCAGCAAATACCTACATTTTCTCAGAAGAAGCTTATTCTTTCGGTCTCCTGTTTCACCTGCTATTTTGCCCTCCTCCTTTGGTCTGCAGCTAGATCTACAGGAGCTTTAAAGCCTAAACAGAGTAGACCTTGACTGGGTTCCCTTGTGGGCTGTAAGCTGCTCATATGCTGCAAAGTAGGTGGAGTTGCTCAGGGAGTGAAGGTACCACTGGAGGAGAGGTGTGGTGCCCAAATTAGGCTGCAGTTAGCAAGCATGACTTGTTTGGCACCCATGACTGTGGGTCGTGGCTGTACTGTTGAGCCAGCAGTCTGTTCAGCTTGCACCGGTCATGCTAAGTCCAAAGATGCTCTGATGCTCTATGACCAGCCAGAGCAACACGTTTCTTCTAGAAGACATGTGGATCCATGTCCACATGCAAACATGTGTGCCAGGGGTACAATGGCACCTCTCACAAGGCTGTCGTTTGTTCTTCCAAGGGTTGCTGCTGGAATATGCCATTCTGGTTTCTCTCTTCCAGCTGTTTCTGCTCCCTTCTTTGAGATCAGATGCAGGAGACTCAGAACAGTTGGAAAGAAACATGGAATCTGGCACATTGCATCAGTAACCCTTGGAGGAATGGAGCAGCAGATCACAGGACTCATTGAATCAAAGGTAGCTGGGAGGGCTGAGAATTTTGCTTGTGGACTTGACTCTGTGCTGCTGTAACAGACTGCTGTATTTCACCCCACTGTATCGTAGTTCCCATTTAGGATATTACTCTTCTGTATTGTAATTCGCAAGAATAATACTCCATCTGTGATTTTACCAATGTGGTGTATATCTCTTCCTCCTTTGTTCCAATATGCTTTGCTTCTTGCTTGTCCTTGTTTTCTTGCTCTTCTCAGTTGCTTCATGTAGTGGAGGGAGGAGTTCTCACCTCTCAAATACAAGCCTAAGTGTTCCAGATATGCATGAGAATCTTATTTGTCCTCCTGTCCTCTTTCCCTCCATCACTCCCCTCTCTACCATCTCTTCTTTTTGTCATCGTCCAAGGTTTTGAAAGAGAATGATGCTATGGTCGTACGTGTATGGTGAACAAGTCTTGGTTATTTCATGTAAGGAGCAAAGTCAGAGCCGCTTGGGCAGTGCTGAACCGAACCTTGGCATCCTACCTGAGGTTACGTCTGGTGAGAGAAGGTGTCTCGCAGGTCTTTGCAGCAGAGGTGAACATGCAAAATCTAGCAGCACTCAACTGTTTTAGACAAGGTGTATCTCTCACTCCTGCTGGGAAAGAATGGTTTCATGAGAGTTCAGGAGTTAGTCATAGTTATAGGGTGCTGTGTGAATCCAGTCTTTTGTAAGAAGAATGTGAAATGGTGCATTTGCATTGCAGGCTTCTGGCAAGGGTGGAAATTTGCTCCAAGAGGAAATTAATGTAAGGGAAATCTAAGGTACCCACCCTGTGGTGAGCAAGGGACCTCATGTTGCCAGACAGTGGTGCTATTAAGAATGACTTTCTGATAGTTATCTTCCTGGAAATGATTAATAAGCAACTTACTGATGTGCCCTTGCCATAATGATGTAATATTAGACTTCTTGAGATATTCTGTAAAGTTTCCCTTGTGAATTGACTAACAGACTGAGTAAAAGCTTTCATTTGCAGTAGTCTCCCTTGTCTTACTTTTAGTTTTCAGCATCCTCAGGTCAGCTTAGAAAACCAGGTATTTGCTTTTGTTAAGTTTTAATTAGCAGTTTCTGATAACAGTTTTAGGTACCCTAACATAAAAGATACTCTGCAGGTGTTCTGGAAAAAGATCTTTTTCCTCTCAATGCTGATGGATATCAAATGGAAGCTGTGCTCTGCAGATGAACTTTCCTAGCACAGCACTGGGGTCTCTGGCAATGCATTTCAGCCGTCTGGCATGCAGCTCAGCCGCCACAGGAAAAACTTTGGACGGAGTTTTCCTTGGGGTAACAGGTTAATGTAGTTTCAGTGGTAGGAAATGGTGCATTTTCCTCTCCTTTTTTTCCTTTAGTTAGTGCTGTGAATCAGTTTGTCATCTGGACGGGGATCTGGCAGAAT
This sequence comes from Ifrita kowaldi, assembly GCA_013398055.1. Taxonomy (NCBI): domain Eukaryota; kingdom Metazoa; phylum Chordata; class Aves; order Passeriformes; family Cinclosomatidae; genus Ifrita; species Ifrita kowaldi. The sequence continues at coordinate 500,946 of VZRS01010787.1, read as the reverse complement.
AATTAGTTGTGTTTTACTGAATAGCCCTGACGGGATGAGGACTTGGCCAGGCTGACAGCATGATGTCACTGTAGGTGCAGCACCACTACCACCCATTGCTTCAGGATAGCAAGCTCTTCCAATCCCAATTATTAAATATCCGCTTTTTTGAGGTGGAGGAGGAAGAGAAAAGAAATTTCAATCCTAAAATAAGAAAAAAAGGAAGTGGCTCATTGCAAGGCTGGAGAGCGAAGCTTTCCTGCACCCCACGGAGGAACAATCTGACTCCAGTGATAACGGCACAGATCTGCATCCTGTGTCCCTGTGCTAGCCGTCTTCGTGGGGCCGGCAGCACCTCCCCAAGCCCCCATCCAGTGGGACCTTCTGCCAGGAGCAGACCCGTGAGCCCTTTCCATGTGAAACCCTCGAGGTTTGATCTTGCAGAGAGTTGTCCAGCTCCAGTTGCCAATAGGACACTGTCCTTGGTCATCACTTAAATAAACTGCTTCAGGCCACCTGTTGCTCTGGGTCTTACGTCCATTTCTGCTGCTTCTCCTTTTTATCATATTTCCCACGTTTTTAGCCACTGATGTACATATATATGTATTTGTATATATATTTTGGTTGTTGACTTCTCTGAAGCTCATCTCTTCCAGTTTTGTTGGGGTCTGTGATAGTTTTAGGCTTTTACTGAATCTTCCCAATCATTCTGCCTGCTGGCCACTCCTTGTTCTGAGACAGATGTGGCCTCCACCTGCCTAGTGGCACTGAGCCACAATTCCCCTGTATCTGTGAGTGTAACTGCAAGTATTGTGCCCTTTTGCCACCCCACTTCTGTTGCCTGCCCAGCTCTTGCTCCAAACTTAGCAAATTCTGTGCAGCTTTTACTGTGACTCTAATGCAGGACTCCTGACTAACCTTTTTGGGGCAGCTCCTTGTTTGTATCCACTGCCTTCATTTGGCTGGTATGCACTTCCAATTTCCGTCCCAGCTTCATTAGTTAAATAACCTCTCTGTTCTTGTCTCATTTTTCATAATTCTTTTATATTCAAGAGCCACCTGGGGCTGAGATGAATAAACCAAGGACTGAATGTATAGTGAGTGTGAGCTGCTCCCATGACTTGCTGCTGGCCAGCTGTGCCCATCCTGAGACTGGCATTGGACCTGGGCTCTGGGCCTGCATGTGAGGATCTTGCACAAAGTCCTCACTCCTTAATGAGAGCATTTAAAGCAGGAATATCCACCATGGGCAAAACTCCTCATGCAGAAGCAGCAATAACACTCTGATGGTGCCAAATCAGTAGGAAGACGATTAGAGCTGTTTCTGTTTCTGGAGGGGAGCCAAGGGGCTGTAGCCAGCAAAGAGGCCTTCCAGCAGTTCATGCTGAGGTGGTGAGGTTTTGGGAGCAGGCTCAGATGAGGGCAGGACAGAGCAGGTCTTACCTGCACCACGCTGGCTGTGCCCCCACCCATTGCTGGCAGAGGTGGGAAAGCCCAGTGACTCACCTGCTGAGGCTGCTTTCCAGAATCCACCAAGTATTATCAGCACAGATGGCTGTGGGACACAACCTGCAGGCTTAGCACATCCCAGTACCTGCCAGAAGCGGATGCAAAAGGGTCTCAAATTTGCAGCCGTTATTTTGTTGGGTCTTACAGCAGTTTGACTGCTGGAGAGTACATGTGCATAGGAGCTCCATAAAGGTAAGCCCATGTGGTCCAGATGAGGAGGAGAGAAGCTCTGTATGTAAGTTGTGCTGAGAAGGGTCCTATAAAAAGCACAGGAGAAACCCGCAGCATGAACCAAGTTTTGCCGCTGAGCTAGCATGACACAGGCATACTCAGTAATATGTCACTGATTTTTCACTTGCATTAATGAGTAATTTGTAATAGATTACCCTTTCACAGTAACTGTAACAACCTTTCTCGCTGAACATGACACTGGGTTCCCATGTGTTTGGAAGGGGTTGTCAGGTTGAGGTTGCCAGAATGTGGGTTTGTTAGTGTGTTATCAGTGCCATGACCAGGGAGGAGACCTGGGGAAGGTTGTATTGGGGATCTGGTACTGTAGCTAAAGCCTGACCTTCTGGTGTGGTCTTACATTGGTGCAGGGAGGGGATGAGCTTTCGCTCCTGCTCGAGCTGTGGTTCAAGGTGTGTTCACAGTGTTAGAATTGGCAATGGAGTGGAATGGGGCCAGTGATGGAAAATTTCCTGCTCCTTCTACTTTCCCTTTGTGTGTGTTATATTCTTATTTTATAGCAGTTTTGAGGCAGAAACTTTGAATTCCTTTTCCACAGAACTCTTGTGAGTGGTCCATGGTGAAGTCCCAGATGCTTGGCACTTGGATTGTTGGTCTAGAGCCCTTTAGTATTTTTGCTGTTTCTTTTGGACTCTGCCTTGCTTCCGTGTCCCTTTTTTTGTTTTCAACTCATTCATCCAGCAGAATTTTGCATTCTGTGTGTCTGGTTTCCTGGCAGGTCTTCAGGCAAATTCTGTACTGCTGAGTGTCACGTAACCTCAGGGTTGCAGGAGATCTGCAGGGAGGTTTTCTTAAGCCTTTACTTCCAGGTTGAGCAATCCTCGAGTTCTTTCAAGAGTCTGTTTAAGCTGTCAGCTTTGCTTTTAGCCTCGGGGTAAAACACTGGCTTTTTTCTTTTCCTCAGAAAAGTTTCGTATCTTAAAGAAGTGGATTGTAATTTTTAGTCAGATAGTAATTAATTCAGGTTTCCTTCCCTCCCAGAATCAGCAAAGAAGAGAGTTACATCACAAGTCCCATATGCTAATGTAATTAATTCTATTTCTGCCTCCCTATTGAGGTAACAGCACCGTAAGAGCCAACTGGTATTTGGTCAGATGGGTCTGGGAGGTCAAGCACAAGCTTTTCCCATGCTGAGTTGGGGAAGGGATCAGTCTGTAATGTTTGAGGTATCTTGTGACGTTGGCAAGTGAAATAAGGCAATAGACTGATTTCAGTTTAAAAGAATTGATCACAGTTAATGATATAGATCCCATAACTAGTTTTGGTTTAAGATTTCTCCATGTGAGTTATAAGCAAGGTACATGCATTTTGTTGTTACTCTTAGTATTGCAAATGTAGCAAGCATCCATCTGGCACCCTAGAGGTGTAAGACTTAAGATTGTGACTAAACAAATTATTGTTGATTGGTTATTGTTTTGCAATTTAAACCTGGTAAGTGGACAGAGTTAAATTATTCTCCTGGAATCAAAATGGACGTACTTGCAATTTTACATCTACTTTTACCTCATTTGTGTGGACATCCACAGAAGGGAGACAGGTGGGAGAAGCAGGGGAGGATCACTTTGGTGCTTTCTGTCTGTTCCCTATGGCATATACTACTGAAAATAAACAGGCTGACTATTCTGTGACTTCTTTTCCCATGTGCCTGTAATGTCGTTATCAACATCCCTGTGGCCGATTGCTGGACAATTTCTTTTTTTTTCTAATGGGATATTTTGTCTTATCTTTTACTGAGTGTCACTACAAAGTTGTGGTGGTCTCAGTGTTGTTCTTGTTGGCATGGTGCCTCATAGGTGTTACTAGACACAAGTGTGGAACACAGGTTGGTGTACTCGTGACTGTTGTGCATTGGAAGTTGCCTGAAGAGCATGTGTGGGAGTCCTGTAAGATGATCTTGAATCATTTTCTGCCACATGCTCAGCTCATGTGTTAGTATCTCCTTTCTTAAAGAGGCAATTTATTGTTTTCTTCATTAATCTACTTTCTGTCTACTGTGCAAAATTGATAGCTTTCACGTACATCTTCTTACCTTAGGCAGAAAAATAATCTTTTAGGCTGGAATGCATTCTGATACTCATCGCCAGGAAAGAAAACATCTGGAGTATGTGTGGTCTTTAGTGTTTGCATGGTATAAACCAGAGAATGTTTTATTACTAAGGGAAGTTGATTGCTGCTCACTGCAAGTCCATTGTTCTCAGCATTCTGGTTCAAGCAGCAGGAAGAAAGGCAGGAGTCACCCTGACAGACATCAGGGTTCAGCATCACCTTGAGCTTTGGCTCCTCCAAGTCTCTATAGTCACAGACACAGGATGCAGTGAGTGAATTGGGGTGGAACTGTTGGTTTTTGCGTCAGTGATGCTTCATGCTAGTCTGAAGACTGCTTATGCCTTTATAGCTTTGCTTTCAGGCCTTAATATTTTCACATATTGCAAACACAAATTACTGGCTCTGGGCTTGACACATGGGACTGACTTCAGCAGCAGGAGCTCCTGGACATGGACCTGTCTGTGGATCTGAACATTGCTCCAGTTGGACATTTAGAAAACCACTTTAGTAAAGTGTGTGTGCGAAGTTCAAAGCAGAGGAAGGCGAGAAAATTAACAAGCAGGTGTCCATTTCTCCTGAGGGCTTATGATCCATCCATGCAAGTATTTTTCTTAATAGCAAAGAAAAGTTCTTTGTAGAGGCCCAAGATTTTGATTCTCCTGTAAAAGTTTGGGAGGGAACTATCCTGAGCCCAGACTGTTTCCTAATTCAAAGGGAAGTATGAACAACATGAGCAAATCAAAGCTTCCCCCCTTTATATTGCTCTAAGAGTGGTGTTTGTGAAAGTGCTGATATTTTATTGCATTTTCAATAGTTCCAACTATGAAAGTTCAATCTATGCAATTTTGTCCAGCTCTTGCTGCTGAAGGTTGAAACCCCAGTTGATTTCAGTTGAATGGGCTCAGATTAATTTGCAGTTGAACACTTTCTCATTTGCAGGTTTGAAAAATCAAGAAAACTTTCATTTCCACTCTTAGTGCAGAATGTCTTTCTCTTTGCATCCTGGCTGACCCAGATCTTTCATTTCCCTTGTAGCTAATGTAGCTAATTGATATCACCTCTATCAATAAAACCTCTTTTCCCTTCCCAGCTATAGCAGCAGCTCTGGTTGCACAGTCAAGGAGCTATGCAGAGGGAAGGCAGGACTAGTCCTGCTCATAGGACTGATCGTCTCAGTGTGGTACAGGGCAAGGCAGTGGCTGGTCCCCCATTATGTTTTCATCCCTGGCTATTGTACGAGCAGGGCGAGAAGCTGCTGGCAGGGAAGGTGCTCTGGTTTATGCTGACCACAATAGCACCCCATAGTAACAGTGGTGAGAATTTTGCTTCATGCAAATCCATCTGAGATACCTCTGTAGATAGATAGATAAAACATCTTGATATAGAATTAAGACAGACTCAGGGCTAGAAAAATCCTTTAGTCCAGCTTAGGACCTGTTTGTGTCCTAAAGAGGAGCCAGTTTCCATTCCATTTCTTGGCAAGAAGAGCCTAAAAATGTGGTTTGATTTCAGCCAGTCTGATCTCTACATGAAGGCAAATCCATTTTGCCTCTCCCCTCTGTTTCCCAAGTGATGGCAGACCCTTGGGCGGCTGCTGTTGTACCAGCTACAGGCAGCAAATCCAGCCAGGCAGCTATAGCTGGAGCTTGTACTGAAGCTTTTGGCCAGGGTTTGCTCCTGTGGAGTTGGGGGAGACGGGTCACACACTGACTGACTGCCCGAGGGGAGCTCAGCTGAACTCTGTTCTATTGAGGTGTGCAATAAATAATTAACTTCCAAATGATAGTTTTATTATCTGTGCAGCTGGATCAGAGCAGGGCTAGAAGTGATGTGAGCCAACCGCTGAGCAGCAAATTTTGTTAAAAATTCTAGGTCGCACATTCAGAAAAGTTATTATCATAAGTTGGTTTGAAAGGATCACACTTTTTTTTCTAGCAGGGAGATGTTGTTAGCTCAAGAAAGAGATTTTTTTTCCCCCTTCTCTTGCTCTCTCTCCCACTCTCTCTCTGTGTTTTACAATTTTTTTTGCTGCTATGTGCAGTTCTTATGAACTTGGAGCTGAACTGGAATTGCTTGAATTGCTACATGTCTTACTTAATTATGCAAATTGCTTTCTATTCCAAGGACTAGTTAATGTAGAAATGGAAAGGATTAGGACTGTTGGGATAAGTGATCATTCCTTCTCTTAGTTTTTGGGTTTAGTATAATAATAGCTACTATGTCAAAAGCAGATCCTGACTCTGCCCTGTCACCCTTTCATGCAGGCAAAGTACTCACATAGGGCCTGAGTCTTCCCTGCCCTCTTTCTTGTGATAGATCCAAAGTGCATTAACCAGCAGGAAACACCCATAAATCAGCTGAATGGGTTCTGGGCTGAAGCTTCTTGCCCAAGCAAAAATAAATGGCATGAGTGGGACGATGCCATCAGGAAGTGATATCCTTTCACCGGATTGAGTGTCCTTTGTAAGTCCCACATTACAAAGAAGAAATCAAACAGAAAAAGAATTAAGATAAACTTCCAGGTCTGTATAAAGACAGTGAAAACAGCATAGATTGTCTTAGTAAAGTATGCAGTAAAATGGATGTTATTCTAGCCTTTATCAGCCTCTCAAATGAATATGAACTGTTGAATCAGTGCATGGGCTTGCCTGATACTGGAATTATTGAGCTATAGTTTGCTTGGTTTTAAAGGGTTTGTCTACTCACTGGGGTTTGTTTTTTCTACAAAGTAAAAAAAATGTTTTGTTTCTTAAATCCATCCAACTACTGCAATGTGTAAGTAGATGTGCTTCAGGTCGTTGCAAGGATTCAGGACTTGCCAAGCAAACCATTTTCTACCTGATTCCTGTTACTATGTTAACACAATAGAAAAAAAAAATATCACATCCTTTTCTGGTGTTATGTATGGCAGTAGGAAGCTGGTGCTGCAAAATTGCAGGTTTTTTGTGTGATGTGAGAGAATTTCCCTTCTGCCTGATGGATGGGCAGCACATTGCACCATTCAATGAGGGCACTGCTGTCGTGGCCATTGTAATGGAGCAGGATATCAACAGAATCAGGCACACACAGTTCCTGGCAGTGCCTGTGTGCAGCTCCCAGTAACGTGGTCAGGGTTTTACGGATGGGTTGAGAGCAGTGCACAGCCATTAGCATTTAAGTTTTTACAGGTGAGTGCACACTACCTACATGCAAGAAAGATGGGTGAAGATAACAGTTTGCTCCTACCAAAGTCCAGGAGTGGCTTTCCATGCATCCCCATCACTGGTGCCTGGTTTTCCAGTAACTAGGCTGACAAACACCCAATATGTGACCTGTCCAAATAGCACGCTGCAAGTGTTGGAGTGACTTTGTGCGTGGAAATAATTTGGTTATTTTTGAAGGGATGATGTGTCTGACTTCATTTGTGTGCTGGATGGAGAAAGAACACTGATACTGTACCAACACTTGTCAGCATTAGGTTAATGACTGGACTTGATGATCCTAAGTGTGTTTTCCAACCTAAATGATTCTGTGATTGTTTGACACTGTGCCAAATCTCTACAACAAAAAGGAAAGTAGTTTTTCCTCTGTGCTGGGCATACCTGGCCGTGTTGGTCTCTGATTCCCCTGTTCAGGAATGTTCAGGGGCAGGTCAGAGCTCTCAGAAGCAGATGTGGCATTTCATATGGTACTCTCTAGGTTTTGGATGGGTTTGTGGGGTTTTTTTAGCATGTGACACCAGCTGCAGGATTTCAGTGCAAGCCCAGTGAATATCAATTAATTTCTTTTATACACCTCCTGTGTTATAGGTGTCTTCGAAGAATCCTTAGCAATTCCCTCTTTTTTTTGCCATCTAACTTCCCTCTACCTGGATGGTTGGAGGAGAAGGCACCTGAGCCTCATGGTCCCACATGGGGCCCTGCAGAGCTCTGCCTTTGCTCTGCAGCCTTGTCTTCAGCCTCACTCAAGCTCTATTGAGCATCTCCCCATGCTTAACACATTTTTCTTTGAGCACCTGCTCCTTTTGGAAGTTAGTTAGTTGTTTAAAAGGGAAATTTGAGTGGCAGGCTGAGGGTGCAGAGAGGAGAGGAGCTGGCTGAAGTGCTGGGGTTAGCAGTTTCTCCTCAGTCTGATCCTCTCCTCACCTTTAAGTTATTTGTATGCATAGCTAGCTCCCCAAGCTGATTGGCACTGAGTGAGTCAGGATAATGTCATGGTTGCCCACGAAGCAGTGCCAGCATGGGAGCACAACCTTGCCAACACAAGGGCATTGATTAGAGCAGAGGAACTAGGGCAATCCAATTATAACCACAAATGCCATTGGCTTTCTCAAATTCTTACTCAAATAACTGCAGACTCTCGGCTGTATTAAGGTGGTCTGGACTATATCAAGAAAGGGGAATTTATAGGACTTAGGTAGTGCAGAGTAGACAGGATTTAATTCTTAACTACTGTGTTGCCTGTGTACACGTAGGGCAAAAGGATAGTATTTTTCAGATAGGTAGAAGCTGTCTGATCCCCTTTGCCTTCTGTGATATTGCAGAACGTATTTCTTTTTTTTGGAAATTATTGCAAATATTCCTAAATGGAAAGTACACAGGAAAGATAACTAAGAAGTTTCATATCATTTCAGTCTTGTTTGAGCATTGACTATTGCTTTGTCCCCTAATATTATGCTTCCTCTAACCTACTCAATGGGTCAGATAAGGAAATGTGATATTTTTCACCACCATGATGAAATTAAACTAAAGCTACAAAGAGCATGAGGGCTGTAGCCTGGAGTCGTAGATGAGTAGTTCAGATCTGGCTTTATATTAAATGCAGAAGTGAACAGTCTTTCATGGATGAATCACATTCAATTAGCTACTTCCTATGACAAACTGATTAAAAATTAAGTGGCATCAAATAAGACTGATTTTGCTCTTACATTCAAATAATGCTATAATTACATACTAATCAGATGGTAAATCTTAATTGTACACGGTCCATATGTTTTATATGCCTGTTCTTCCTCTTCACTTTGTCCTCTTTGTGTCAGCATGGAGTATATTTTCAGGCTGCTTTTATGTTTGGCCTAATTGAATATCAAAAGCAGTATATGTGAAACTTCCTGAATTCTATTCTTTCGCCAGTGGCAGCTGTGCTATTAGATGACCTTTACCATTCCTGTAGCACAGAATAGTAAAGGGAGGGAGGGAGCTGAAACCCAGCCGTTTTATTGTTAGAGACAGAAATAAATCATATATAATTGCTTTGCTGTGAAGGCCAAATCCTGCTGTCCTTCATGCCTGAGTTAGAAATACAGGATTTGGACCTTTGTTTCCTGTGGTTTCCTGGCCACCTTGGATGTGCCCAGAATCCTCACACTGCTGCTGCAGTGGCTAATTACCATTGCAGGGCTCCATCCCTTCTGCACAGGCCAGGAGCTGACTCTGCTGCAGGGAATGTCCACCTCTTAAGTGCCACTGGCTTCCCCAAGATAGCTTTAAAAATGAAGACTTAGATGTTGGATTACATGGTGGGCTTCCACAGAGTGCTTCTCTTTCAGTTCCCTACTTATTTAGAGCAAGCCGACACAGCTTTGTTGAGGTAATAGGTATTTTGACTTGACATACACATGGTATTAATTTTATTCACTCCAGAATGTACTTTATGGTTTTTTCTGCCTTTTATCCATAGATCATGACCACAGTCACAAAAAGAACAAGCGGAAACACTGGAGAAGGCAGTGGGCAGAGAGCAGCATATTATCTGACATGGAGATGTTGAAACATAGCCTGGAAGTGAATTCTTTTTCTGGGGACAGCAACAAGGCGGGGACCATCGGTGAAAAGAAGAGCCATAAGCGAACTAAGCGGTTCTTGTCCTACCCACGTTTTGTGGAGGTGATGGTGGTGGCTGACAGCAGAATGGTCGCCTACCACGGAGCCAACCTACAGCACTATGTCTTAACCCTGATGTCAATAGTGAGTGTTCAACCAGGGCAAGTAGATTCACACATAAATCATTTTCTAGTGGTCACAGAGTCCCTCTCTGCTGCGTTCATATACAATATCACTTTGCCTTGCCTAGGCATGGAGATAATGCTGGGGTTACATTAAAAATTGGCAAAACTTGGCTGGAAAATGCTGGTTGGAGTCTTCTTTCCCAGACCCCTTACGCTTCCTGGTCCTTCTCACACCTCTCTCTTCCAGCTTTCTGAACATCAGACACCATGAGCAGTATCACTGGTTGTTTAGTCCACATGCTGTACCCCTCTTATTATTTAAGCCCATGTGAAATAACAGCTGAGTTAAAAAGGTACTTTGGACTGATGCTGATAGGTTATGCAGTTGCCTGACTTCATTGCTGTTGCAAGAAGGAGTCTGTGGTCACCTTGATCCTTAGCATAGTTCTCAAGTTGGCTTTCCAGGCTGAGGACAAGCACTTTTGTGCTGTAGTGCTACTGTAGTAGCTGCAGGTACTAAGATGCAGTAGTGCAGTCTCCAGACAGGCGGTTTTGTAGATTCACAGTGACTGGAAGGGAGTGTCCAGCATATTTGTGTCTCTGGAGGGATGTTTATCCTGTTTGAGGGTAGAAATACAATGAATATGTGGTCTGAAACTGTCCATGTCAAAATCAGGCACTTGGAAGAATAAGTTGCGTTTGACAGTCTTGGTTGGTGGTCTTTGTGTCTCAGAGCAGAATGATCCTTTAATTTGGTGAAATGTGTGCTAAAGCAAAAGGAAATGTTGGGTTTCTGTGATACCAGCAGGTTTTTTCCGTTCTAAAATTGTGCTTCTGCCAGGAGGTCTCACCAAGTAGCATCAGAGCACTGAGCAGGGCAGAAGAGCAGCCCAGGAGAAAAACAGTTGCAAAATGGAGAATATGTGTGTTGTCTTAATTGTTTGTTTCCTTGAATGTTAACAATAATTCCAAATATTGCTTTTTGAAACAGGTGGCTTCTATCTACAAAGACCCAAGCATTGGAAATTTAATTAATATTGTTATTGTGAAATTGGTCGTGATACATAATGAGCAGGTAATGGAAATTATTTTCTTCACCTTCTGCTCGACAATGGTATTTGTAGTGAGCACTGTCATGAATAATTAAAATACCTGCTTTCTGTGTGTTGCTTATCAGGATGGCCCTGCAATATCTTACAATGCCCAGACAACATTAAAAAACTTCTGCCAATGGCAGCAATCCCAAAACCACCCAGAGGGAAGTCACCTTCGGCATGATACAGCCGTGCTTGTTACCAGGTGTGGTGAATATTCTCATGAAAACTGTAGCCAGTTGTGTGTCAGGGGCCGTGAGCATATAATATATGGCAAATGTTCAGTTTTTGATGTGGATGTAATGATATTTGCAGTTGTGGGAGCGTGTGTCCACCATAACAAGAGATGACTTTGAGAGGTTCAAGACCGTCTAAGGTCTGCCCATGGGTTTAACATAAGATGAAAAACTCTTGACTGTGGTGGGGAGTTAGTTTGGACTCTGGATGATGTGGCAAACCAACATGAGAAGGTCCATTGGAGGACCAAGAGTTGTTTCTGCTATTGTTACTGTGCTTGTACCTTAACTCACTGCTGCATTGAGAATTAATGTGTCAGGTCTGTTCTGCTTTCAGACAGGATATTTGTAGAGCGCACAACAAATGTGATACTCTGGGTAAGGAAAACCTTTTCTTTGTCTTTTAATGACTTTTATTGTAGTGACAATGTTAGTTGCCTGTGCTGAACTGTGAGTGACATTTCTTTTTCTGTCATAAACCTCTCTGTTCTCTCCTAGGTCTGGCAGAGCTGGGCACAGTCTGTGACCCATACAGAAGTTGTTCAATTAGTGAAGATAACGGACTGAGCACTGCTTTCACAATAGCACATGAACTTGGCCATGTGTATGTTTTATGTAAATACATTTACATTTAAATAGCCCAAGATTTATGCTAACTAGGGCTTGCGAGCCAGGCTGGGAATTGGTACTGCTGAGCCTAATTATTTGGGGGAGATCAATGTACTTGGCTAGAAGATGCACCACTGAGGTAGATGAAACTGTGGGGTGCTCTGGAGCCTACCTGAGAACAGCAAAACCAGCAGGGCCATGTTTTGGGGAGGATGAATGAGAGAGTACCTCAAGCAGCACCTAAGCAATGATGTATTAGCCAAACCATTGGAACTAGCCAGGATTTTGGGCAGAGATGGGAGGTGCTGGGTGCCTTGGGGAGGACCAGGGCAAGAGATGCTGGGACATCTCAGCTATCTTGTGGGACTGAAGTCTTCTCTGAGAGCAGGTCCTCAGCCTGCCACAGCTTGTCCCATGGGTCTGTGTGGTGCAGGTGAAGGCAGTGCAGCAGCTGTGTGTGAATGAGGAACTTACCCAGGGCATCTGGGAGGTGATGAGGTGTATAAGTGAGCCTGACCCACCTCTTGAACTGTTTCACCATGGAAGATCTTGTGCTGCTGAACATCCCCAGAAAAGATGCTGCCATTCAAGATGCACCTCCTCCAGTGGAAATTTCTTTCAAATTATATTTGCTTTTCCTCACTGCTGAGACTTTTTCTCACTACTAAACGGTCATGAGAAAAATCATCTGAGATCACATAGTCCTTTACCCCTGGCTACAACCTTGGGCAAAACCTAAGTCCCAGACCACCACACGCCTGCTTTGCAGTGGAGGTCTGTAGGTGTGGGATGGATGAGTACTTGGGAACAGATCTCTCATTGTTCTAAACTCTTTTTCTTCATGGAGAGCTGGCTGAAACAGTCTATTTTTAACCACAGTACTTTTTATTTTAATGGGACTTCCTGACAGTCCCCGAAGCTTTGGTGTTACCCACACCTAGCCTGTGGCTAATTCCTTCGCTAATGCTGCCCCAGAGCTGCTGGGGGGGCTAGCAGTGCTCCTGAGCAGGAAATGCCTCTGCGCTCTTTTTTTCAGAGAGCAGAGTGAAAAGGTGGTTTGTTGGAGTAATCTTAATGGAGTACAAACTCCCCAGCTTTGGAGCACAGGATCGCACCGGGTCACTTCCCCTTCTCCACTTCAAATAGCACAGCACTTTAAGCCACTCTGTCTCCATTAGCGAATTTACCACATTCTTCAAGGTGTCATGTGCTGCAAACTTCACGTTGGTTTCTGCTGATACCAATGCTTGATGGCATTTTGTAAACCTGCCACATAACGTGTAGGAGCCAAGTCTATCCCTGGTGCAACCCCACTTAGGCAGCAGTGTGGCCCAGGACATTCAACTGTATTAGAAAGTATTTTGCATCCAACACGATATTGCCTGTGTGCATGAGGGTCTGCAGTCAGTGGGCTCAAATCACTAGTCTCCTTCAGAGTTCCCTCAGATCAGCTCTTGGATCTGTGGTCAGTTCCAGAGTATTTGCTATTTTTATGAAGGTGAGGCCAGACTCCAGCCTGTCTGCAGGATAGCAGCCATCAGCTGAAGAGGAAACTGCAGCTGGATTTGCATTTTCCTCCAGGCTCCCTGGAGGTCTTCTCTGGCTAAATATATGCAGGCACAGAGTAGAGAGCTTAGCAGGGTGCTGCACAGCTTTTTCCAGATGAGTGCTAGAAACCCTGTTAGTTAACCCTTCTGAATTTGTTGTGAATATGTGTCTATTATTACTTTTATTCTGTAATATCTGTCAGCAAAATATTTAGGAAAAATTCTTGGGTTTGCTTGCATTTTGTTCACACTGTTGCCCTTGCTATGCTAAATACTTGATGTTTGCCTGTTAACTGACTCTTCTTTTCGCTTCTCTTTTTCTCTTAGATTTAACATGCCACATGATGACAACCACAAGTGCAAGGAAGATGGAGGTAAAAATCAACAGCATGTCATGGCACCAACACTGAACTTCTACACCAATCCCTGGATGTGGTCAAAATGCAGTAGGAAATACATCACTGAATTTCTGGAGTAAGGCCTTGCATACGCACGTGTTGGGCTGTTTTCACGTGTGCATGTGTCCCATGGAGTTCTTTGGTTAATTTGGAGTCCTAGTGTGCAGCGTTTGGAGGAAATCAGAGGGATCTGTGTGTGCATGCATCCTTTACATAGAGCAGGAATGCACTCCTGGCATCCAGTCCCTGCCAGTTCAGCCTCATGATAAGCTGGCAAGGACCAGCCTCTCGATGGGGAAGAATAAGTCTTCCTCCATGGATATTGCTTTTCAGGAATGTGTGTTCTCCGCAAACCTGAAGAATGACTTTTCCAAGCCCCGTGGCCCAGATACAGAGCTGTGCTTTAGAAGGCAGATTGAATCTGCCTTTCTGCTCCGCAGGTCAAGATAAAGCCCTGGCACTAATCCATGGTGGGAACACCATTCCAGGAGCCCACGGTTCAGTTTGATGCACAGTGATTTGCCCATTTTCCTGTGATGCCTTCCCATGTGTTGTGATGCGGAACAGAATGAGAGCCATGATGGTGTTCTGGCAAATCTAGGAGCTCAGTCCCTTGGGCAGTTCTGCTGATCAATGATTTTTCTTTCTGCATTCTTTATAAAAATGTATCAGCACTTGCTCAGCAACTGAATGCACACTCAGAAATGCTTTTGCCAGGGTAGCTGACTGTGCTGTGGTGGATGGTTGTTGTCACCGCACAAGGGCAGTGGTGGATGGGTAACACATCCTCCTATGCATGAGTTTGCAGTAGCTCTTGTAGTGCTTGTGGCAAATGTGGTGTACAACTGCCCAAAGGCTAATTCAGGCAAACACAAGCAGGTTCTGATCTCATCCCCTCCTGTTTAACACCATTATTCTGATTTGTGTTGTAGCACTGGTTATGGGGAGTGTTTGCTTGATGAACCTTCATCAAGAACTTACACATTGCCTCAGCAGCTCCCAGGGCTGATTTATGACGTCAACAAGCAATGTGAGCTAATTTTTGGACCCGGATCCCAAGTGTGCCCCTATATGGTAAGTGAAATTTCACACCTTATTTTTTCTGGTTTTGCCAGAGCAAAATAAGGTCTCCTGGGGTTGGATGAATGGCAGACTCACAATCCATCAACTTACTGTCAAGCTTGTGAGTTAATGATAAATCCTAGGGGGATAATTTCATAAAGAATCGTCTGTCTGGTAAGGCATGTGGCACTTATTTAATGTTTTGATCTCTGCAATCACTTAAGCAGATGCAGTGTCGGCGACTTTGGTGTATCAACGTCGATGGTGCTCACAAGGGATGTCGAACCCAACACACACCTTGGGCTGATGGGACAGAATGTGAGCCTGGAAAGGTCTGTAATACCTGGTGGTTTGAGCCTCGTGGCTCTATATCCTTGGGTTCAGGCTGAGGATATCAGTCAAAATCATCCTACCCTAATGCCAGTTGTGTGGGGCACGGCTCTGACTGCAGTGGTGGAAGCCCAAAGCAGCTCAATGTGTTTTAAGCCTGGTGGTACCTGGGCCATCTCTAGCCCAGATAACGTGATTAAAGTTGGCTGCTTAGCATAACAATGTTTAAAGCAGATATTCCTTCTGGAGTGCTTATCTTTTTAAATTAATGCCCCTGAGTGAACTTTTGAGCAAAACTTCTGCAAAGCTTCCCTAAGCTTTTGTTAGAAATCGCCTATGTGATGTGAGCAATTAGTAATTCTGTGTAACATAAACTTGTCAGCTGGCTTTTCATCTTGACAACTTCAGAGTGAAATATAGAATTGGTTGACATTTTCTGTATGGAACATTTTAGGCAGTAATTCATAGAAACTTTCCATTTCCATGTGCAATGTTAATTTCCAGCTAGCATTGTGGTTTCTGGGATAAGTGTTTAATTTTTAGTTGTTCGTATCTGCTGAAAAATAGTTGAGAGGATTTTTCTTTTATTGAGATATGGAAGCTTTTGAATAAAAATGCTAACTGGTTCTTACTATTTGTGTCTGAACAAAAGTATTCTCCATCTGTGTCTAGTAAAAATAGTGTGGTGTTATTCTACATGCTATAGCTTAAAATTTTGTTTTTCCGACGCTTAAGATCAACATTAATAATAATAATGGGGTTTTTTGGAAACCCCAAATTAAATCATATTTAAAATCGTATTCTCTCAAATGTATTTTAATAAAAATTCTGGATTCTGTTTTAAATATAGTTTTCCATACAGGCTGTGGAAATCTTTGGTAATTTATCTTTTGTTCCATGCGTCTGAAAACTCGATTGTTCGATGACGCTTGACTGATTTCTTTCAGGACAATGAGCATCATGTATCAATTTGCCTTCCTTTCTCAGGGAAAAGTGCGGTTGCAGATTTGTTTTTATGGTTGGGAATGTGCATTAGAGATGTGGTTGGAATGTCTATCTAATGTTTTTGTGTAAAATCCCCCTGTTTTGAGACATACGCTAAAGTGTAGGTTTCTGCGGAGTCCCTGACTTGAGACCTCAACTTCTCTATTGGTGAGCCTGGGATCTGCTCACTGCTGAAAGATCAGCAATAACCTCGAAATTTTCTAGAAATTCCAAAAATCTGGGCTGCAGCAAACCTGCACTTACCCTTGGGTATGACCAGAGTGATGTGCAAAGGGCAGCAGCTGAGTAGATCAGCACCCCTTCAGAGCTGCTCCATGTCATGCAGTGTCCACCTGCATGGCTCTTAATAAAGACCATGTGAGCAAAAACATTTCAGGCCACACATTTAGACAATTTGACAAGTTTAGACAAATTAGACAAGTGTCACCTGAGCTTCTCAGATGAGTGCAGATGGGCTCTTAAGAAAAGCTAATGCAGCCCACTCATGTTCGGGCATTTGAATGTGTTCTCACAAAAGGCCTTTACAGAATAATTTTCTGTCTGTGTGTTCATCTAACTCAAGCTTAAAGTTTGGATCATCATAAACTCTGTCCTGCTTAGTATTTACTTGGGCTTGTAAAGTGCTGAGGTGCGAGTCTGAAGTGCTTTTCCTTGGAATAAATTACTATTTTGGTACTCTGCTGTGGCCAGGAGCCCTGTCAAGCTGCTTCTTGCTGACTAATGTCTCGAGCCTGCATGTTTAAAGCCTGTGCTGTATGGGTTGGCAGATGGAGAAAATACTGTACCATTTTTTATGGAGATATCTTTGGAAATAAGAGAGCCTGAATAGCTAAAAAAAGAGATCTAGCTAAAACTACTGGATGTAGATTTAACCGGGCTCTACATTTACGCTTAAATCAAGGGCATTAAAACAACGTGGGAGTATTAACTTATGCATATTTTGCATGTGAGGACACTGAATCTGATCGTGCGAAATCAAGCCATAAGCCCAGCCCAGAGTCTGGCTTTGCTGGGTGGTGGTTTTACCATGTTCCACAGAACCAGCTCATTGTTGGGGGGAGATAAATCTCTGAAAGAAAATAAAGAGGATTGTAAATTTGGGCCACTCTCCCTTGTGGTTTTCAGGGCTGTTTAAAGAATGGTAGCAGAAGAGTAGATGAATAGTAATGATTGTGTCTGCTGCCCTGTGGCAGCAGGTAGTGTATCTCTTATGCATGCACAGAACTGCACACCCCCTTCTGCCCCCTGCTACTCCATTCAGCCAGCCAGCCCAAGGGTGGGAACTGGATTTGGTGAATTATCTGGAACTCCAGTGGCAAGACAAAGGAAAGGAAATTCTGCTGTAATGTCTTCTATGCCTGCCAGTGCTCTCCAGCTCCACTGTGTGTCTAAGAAACTTCGAATTTGCTCCAGACAACCCCCCTTTTATTCTCTTCACTCTGTGAGCTGTAAGCTTATAGGAAAGA
Source organism: Ifrita kowaldi (assembly GCA_013398055.1). Taxonomy (NCBI): domain Eukaryota; kingdom Metazoa; phylum Chordata; class Aves; order Passeriformes; family Cinclosomatidae; genus Ifrita; species Ifrita kowaldi. The sequence continues at coordinate 483,490 of VZRS01010787.1, read as the reverse complement.
GGACCATGGCAGGCTTTTTAGTTCTTCTTGCTGTATCTCAACATAGAAATTATTTTTAAAATACGAAAGGCACAAAGATTGCACAGCCAGACTGTTCACAGTGTGGTTCCAAGAAACACCATTGCGTTTTCATAAGATAATCTTGCAATTTATTTAAAACAGCTGCTGTTTTCCCCCACTTTGCTTTACCATCAACTCCAAACCCCAAATTTTTAATAAAATCAATGGATGTAGATTACTTCCTGGTTAATACTCAACCATAGGATGGGAGACATATAGGTCACGTCACGGTCTGTTAGTTGTATTCATTCACTAGTTAGCTATTCAGTCATCTTCCCTGGGTCAGTGGTGCCAAGCATGACTCTGGTTAGGTATTTAGCTGTGAGCATCAACATTGCTGCAAGAAGTTCTCCACTGGGACAGCACTGTTGGATTGGTGTCATGTATTACTTAATGATAGTCAGACCTCTTTGGACCTGTATAGGGACCCCAACCTTCAGGTTTTCAACCTCTAAATGCCAGGAGGAGTTGTACATCGTACGTGTTCGTCCTGCAGCAAAGACACAGGCATTTCAGCTGATTTTATTGCTGTCCTTTACTGTAGCAGATGGGTTTTAGTCAGTTTCATCTGGGGAATCAGATCTTCGGATGAAAGCAAATCTAGGGCATGTTGCAGCCTAAGAGACCATGCTTGTCTCTGAGCAAACACCACATGCAGGACTCAAATTATGAGTTCTTCAGCTGTCCTGCAAACCATGTCTGTGGGTAAATGCACCTGAGATCAGCTTTCTTCATCAGCAAAGCAATGTAACAAGTCAGCCTTCATGGGCAAAAGGTGTCCCGTGTGCTGCAGAGCTGGTATCCTGTGGGATGCACAGCCCCATGACAGCTTGATTCTGCTCTGTTTTCCTAGATAGCTTTATCCAGTGTGGTTCATAAGGGTGTCTAAAAAAGCGGGATGAGCTTGTGGTGTGTTTTGGCACAACCTGGTTGTGCTATTAGTGAAAGGGCTGGAGAAACACGATGCATCAGTGAATTTGACCCTGTTCCGATAAAGATCATCAGATCTGAACAGCACCTGGTGCACAGAAATACTGCAAGGGAATATTTTAGTGATGCTCTCTACCTATATTCTGTAGTCTGTAGCCTCTTCTAATCTGTGAGCAATCAGCAATGTTTGGGCTTCCCATAATTACAAAGATTTAGGCATCTGCATATCTCTGGGTTTAAATCAACTGTAGCAAGCACTGTTCACTGAGAGGGGACATCTTTCCATCCACTCTGGTGAGGCCAGAAGGTGACTCTTCCCTAGAGCTCACTTCTGCAGAGGTCTGTGTAGTACATCTGGTAAACACACCCCAGAAGACACAATTTATACCGTGAAAATGGGCGTGGGGGGCTTGCCAAGATAACTTAATCTGGTTTTCCAAACAAAAGAAAACAAGAGTCATAGCTGGAAAACAGAAGTGTAGACCAGGTCTTGGAAAGTCCCGTGTTATGTCTGAGTGTAAAAAAAAACCCACTTTGGGTTGAGGAATTCATTTTTCTGTTTTATTTGCCTTTTGGATTTGGAAGTTTTCTGCTGGATAGCTGTGGGGAGGTTTGAGTTTTCCCTGCTGTTTCTCCTCCTGTCTCTTCCCCTGACATGGCACAGTTTCTGCAGCTCTCCAGGAAATCAGATAAAGCAGCTTTTTGAAAAGCCAGTGCTATGAGCTTTGCTGTGCTGCTCAGCACCAGTAAGCAGGGAATATTTGGTGATTGCTATTGTCCTCAGTCTTAATCCCATAAATCATTCCACAGACTCAGCACCTTGCCTTCACTTTGCCATTTAACAGTACAGAGAAAGAAAAATGTGGGGGTGACAGGCAAAATATAAAGTTGTTCAGTTTTATTTGATTGCAAAATCATCATATGTGGCTGAGAAATAAGTGAGGCTGAGTCTTATTGCCCAGGCTGGTCACTGTTAGTCGCTCATAATGCAAAGCAGCACAATCTCACCTTTGCCATGTCTCTCCTTCACATGCAGCACTGCAGGTTTGGGATGTGCGTGCCCAAGGAGCGAGAGGCGCCGGTGACAGACGGAGCGTGGGGCACCTGGAGCCCCTTTGGGACCTGCTCAAGGACCTGTGGTGGCGGCATAAAGACGGCGATTCGAGAGTGCAACAGGCCTGAGTGAGTGCACAGAGGGGAAGTGCCAGAGGGTGAGATGGGGAAAAGCAGTTCAGGTTGCCCAAATGGGCTGAAGTCAACTTTGGCTGTCCCCAGTCCTTCTGGGCGCCAAGGACAAGTGGCTCTGCCCTGGGGATGGGTGGCTTTGCCTGGCACAGGTGAGGCAGGATCCAGTCATTGATTTGTGGGCGAAGTGCTCTAAAAAGGGATCCGTTCAACAACGAGGGAAGGAAAAAGCTGATACTTGCATGGGTTTATTACCTTCTGTTTTCTTGTGGAGGCACAGCTGGGGTCCCACTTCCAGAGGTGTTTTTCTTCCTCCAAAGTTGTGATTCAGAAAGGAAGGAGAAAGGAAGGAGTCTTCCTTTTTCACCATTTTACCTGTGCTTCGGTTGCTTCTGCAGCTGTTCCTACAGGCATTTATAATAAAGTTTTTTACCATTTTATTCCTGCTTTGTCTGGTTTTGCAGCTTTTGGCTGCTTTTGCAGCTGATCCTTTATGCAGTTACATTTCAGCTGGTGCAGACTAGCCAAACCTCAGCAGAAATCTGTGCCCCATTAAAAAGTGGCACTCAAAAATGTTTGCTGTCAGCCTGGAATGCAAAATCCTGCACCCTTTGAAATGGCAGGGAATTTTGCCATGGGCTTCAAGAAGACAAATATGTAGCTGGTGTGATAGTAATAGCTTGAGCAACTGGTATGAAAGCAGCCTGTTTGCCTAAATTGTGAATTGTGCTAGTTTCTGTTTAACTGCCTTCTTGCAGAAGGAGTGGGCAGGAGGCTTTCTGGGCTTTTATTTGGGACTGAGATACAGAGAGGAGAGGGGTCTGTGGGGCTGGTTGCACTGAGGGGTCCTAAAAAGATTCCTATTTCTCATTATTGGTGTTGGATGGTTTATTGCCAAGGAAATTGCCACTAGGAATGTGCCAGTGATAGTTTCTTCATTGCTAATGGGAGAAAGGAGAGCTTATACCTATGACACTGCTGGTGTAGTAACAGGAGAGGCTGCTCAGCACAGCTGGGAAAGTGCCAAAAGTTGAGGCTGAGAGAGTAGGACACCGGCACATTGATTAAAACGATGTTAAGAAAAACACAAGTGTAAAGAGCTCTCATCTGGCTGTGCTGAGACAGCACACTCCATATGGTCTTCAGTAGCCACGGAGAGACAAAAACAAAGCATGTTTCCAGCTCTGCTGCTGAAACTTTGGATGCTGTCAGCGAGATGTATTCCTGTCTTCTGAGAGGCATCTGTTCGGACTGATGGCTTTTTGTGATAGAAAATCTCCTTTATCCTAAACTCTGGTCAAGGGATTTGAAATTCCATCTTCCCTTATAGCTTGTGGTTTGTATCCTGGTGCTTCAGGAGGTGTATTGCTGTGGCTGAGATTTGCAAAAGCACCTAAACACGCTTGGCACCAAGCGGCCAGAGAAGTCCTTATGATTGATTGTGGTTATTTTTCAGGCCCCCTTTTCTGAGCCTTGTGCTGACACTGGCGTCTTTTCTCCAGCCCCTCATGAGGTCTCCATGAGGAGTCATCTGTCCTGGCATGATCCACAGAACTTTACACTGCTTGTTGGTTTGTGCCTGTGATTTGACACCATAGTGTGAGCTCCCACCACCTGTGTCCCCGTTATCACGGGGCTGCTGAGATGATAAAAATGGATGAGACCCAACTGGATTCTCTCTTGCCTTTCCCCCTTCTCAAAGTACTTCAAAAATAGACAGTTTCTCCTCTGTTGTAGAAGGCAGCAAACCCAATCCAGATACCTCGAGTAAGGTCTGAAATAATTCTCAGTAAATCTTTTCTAGTCAAAGATGGTTTAGCTTTTTAAAGTTTTTTCTGTGCATGAGGATCTGGGGTGGGATCTTGCATCCAGTAAAAAATTGCATTAAATCTGGCATTGAAAATGACATCCATTCCCTCCATAGTACAGAAAGTAAGGCTGCAACTCCTGCCTCTCTTTCTAGAGTTCTCTGACACCTACATGGATGAGTATCCTGCAGGGATGCAGGAAGAGCTATAAGCCTCTGAAATGGCAGCAGACTGTTTTGACATACCCTGAAGAAATGTATTTGCTGACCAGACCAGACCCTTCCCACTGAGATTGCCCACATGGGAATTTGAGCCTGACTGGTAGACAAAGCCCATGGCTGCAGTGCATCATCAGAGGGTCTGTGGTGCAAGCCCTGGTTTTCAAAGAAAGACATGTTGCAGAATTATGGGAAAGGGCATATTTGATAAGATGTCAATACCAGAAGCCCTGTTTTCAGGAATGGCTTTTTGGATGGGGGAGTGTTACCTCTGGATTCAAGTCAGATCACATTTCCATTTAAGTCCATCACAGAAATATCCACCTGTGCTGAAAACTGTCTGAGCCTGACATGTAAACACATGGTATAGGTAACTGTGCTAGCCACCAACCAATTCCCAGTCTTAGGGCTTCCTGGAATGCAGGGAAGGCTATCTCAAACTGATCTATGCACACTGGAACTTCACAGATTTTTTCTGCAGTCACACATGAGCACAGGTACATGGGCAAATGTGCAGATGAACACGTGTGTGTTGCAGTTAATGCTCTTGGGGCTTTTCATTGTGACAATCTGAGTGCTCCCAGGCAGAGCTGCTGCCCATGGGGCTGAGCAGGTGCAAAGCACCCCCAAAACATCACTTCTTGGCAGGGTGTCTGTACCTGGTGCTCCTGGACTGCTGGGAGCTGGGTGCTGCCTCAAAACCTGCAAGTGGAAATGCTCTAGGTGATGGATTATGCATCGTGTATTTCAGACCTGTTGGGGTGGTAATGGGGATTAAACCTCATCATTCCCTGGGCCTGGGAGTTTCTGGGCTGCTGGGAGGAGTGCAGTGGTTGTGGGGTGTGTGCAGGAGCTTGTAAGGGGAACAATACTGGATTGAAAGTGGGTCCATGCTGGCTGTTAATTGATAAAACAGATGATTCAGAAAGAAGGGAAATGGAAGCAAAACTAGAAGATTTCTATGTGTGTGCTGCTTTCCCTTCTGTCTCTGTGGTACATTGTTGATGATCCATAAAAATATTACACAGAGTGAAGTATGCTGTATTTATTCATGACACTGAAAATCGATGTTATATGAGGGTGACTTATTTTTCAGAGTCAGCTTTTTCTGTCCTTCAGTTTCTGTGAAAAGCAATGCTGGTTAAAAACACTCTATACTAGTTTGAAAGCAAACCAGTGAGAGATTCCAAGTCAGAACTTCGATTTAATAGGAAAATTAAAATAAATGCAATAGTACAGAAAGACTGACAGAGTCAGAATACAACCTGACACTGTCGGGCAGGGTGGTGGTAGCAGTCCAATTAAATGGTGGTGGCTACAGTCCTTGTTGGAGTGATGGATGTGGTGCTGGCAAAGCAGTGATCCTGTAGAAAGATCTGGTCCTTCTCCAGTGGTGGTTGTCAAGCTCTTTTCCTCTGGGAATCCAGTGGTAGATGCTCCCGTGGTGTTCGAAACCTCGGATTATATCCAGGTAGGAATGCTTGGTTCCTCCCCCTGGGCGGAGCATTTCGCAATGGGATGATGTAATTTTATGAGTCATGCAGTGAGACCTTGATGGCCCATTAACCCCCGGAGGGAGTTAAGAGGGATGAATCATGAAGGAGATCAGGAACACTGCCTCACCTGTTTTTAACAGTTTATGAAGATGGTAATAGAATACATAGTTTTGGTTACATCTTACATTGTAACCTAAGACACACTCTGAAACCATCCGGGGAGTTCGGAGCTGTTTTTAAATGTCAGGAGTGTGAGTGTGTTTCGGCCTCCAGGACAGTCTGCACGGAGATTTGCTGCCAGGGTTACGAAGTTGAGAGTTTGCAACAAGGTGGCAAGCTTTAGCATCCTTTAGTCTGTGGTGTGTCCATGTGTCAATGTTATCTCAATCTCGGGGGTCGTGTCTAGAGAAGAGAAAACTAAATAATTGCTTGGGATCTTTGGATTGTATCAGACACACCTTAAAAAAAAAGGCTCCTGCATGTTCTCCTTAACTAAATATTTAAGAGTTTCATTTTAGTTAAATTGATTTCTACTGAAAGCAATGTGGTTACCATAAAAATGTTGTAATTGCAATTTTTTTTTTAAAGAAATGCCCTCTTAAAGGTTTGTATACCTCAGAGGCTTTGTCAAACTGCAACAGTCCTGCAGAGGTACAAATGCTTTTGAAGTGAAAATGATGAATCCTGTTAACTCCCCCATGAATGACTCAGACTCACCCAGGTCTGCAGTGTGCTGCTGCCATGATTAAGAAGTTTCCCCGTGTGCTGTGTAGTGAGATGGTTGAGATGTCCCTTTGTAGCTAGAGGCAGCTTATGTGCATGCATGGGATGGACTCTGGTGTTGGGAAACCCCCAGCAATTGCCACTGTGCCTCCAAGGCAAGGAGGAGTTTGGGCTGTGTCTGCAGGGGCTGCTGAGCTGGGATAGCCTTGGAGCTGTCCCAAGTGTAGTCAAGTAAGTTATTTGAAGTTGTTTGTCACAACAAGGTGAACAACAGACTAAATCGGTAAAAACCAGGCTTAGACTTATTCTGCCACTAAGAACTGGTGTAAAATCAGTCTGTAATCAGGAATCTGCAATGGGTACTGTGCAGTTGCTTGGGCTTTTTATCACTGGTACTTGCTTAATTGCAAGCATCAGAAACCTTTGTAAGTGACAGGCATTTCATTTCCAGATAGCATGTGAGAACTGCCCTCAGAGCAGGTAGAGCTGGTGTTAGTAACTATTGCTCAAGCTGTGCATACCCCGTGGCATTTAGGATAGGACTAGAGGGGTCCGCACCACAGCAGTGAGGATCTCAGTGACTGGAGGATGCTGGCAGGAAAAATCCCATGTGTGTAACTGGTGGTGCTCAGCATCTCACCTGCAGCTGCTCAAGGAGGCAACTCCTGCCACACCTCTGAGCATCCCTAGTGTGGTGCTGATGGGGTGGTGGGGAGTTTGCCTGCCTTTCCCTGCTTTGCAGGCAGTCTTTTGGCAAGGGCAAGCTGTTCTATGCTTCTGTCTCTCCATTTGTTTCACAGGAACTCTGCTACTTGAGTCACAATGAGTTTTTGAGCATAAGAGTGAGGAATTGTTATTTGTGGGAGAAAAGGCACTGCTGGGCTTCCTGGGTGGTGGAGGTGCAGAGATGCCAAAAAAGTTCTGTTTGGCTGCAGGAACTTGTTGACTCACTGTGTGTAGAGACCATTGTGCATGTGCAGGGGGGTGCTGTCCCTTCTGTTAGAGGTGCTGGCTGCATGCAACGTGGAGATCTCATGGTGAGCATCTCTGTTCTGAGGGCAGGGGTGGTTCCCATTTATCACTCATTCATCTGTGTCTTGAAGGGTCTCCAAGTGTGCAAACCGTTGTGTGTTCCTTCCCAACCAGGCTCCAAGAGAAGGAGCATTCTGCCAGCATCCAATCAGGCACTGATGGGTGCCTGGTCCCCAGGCAAGACAGAGCTGACCCTGAAGAACAGCCCTAGAAGGCAGGAGTTGTGAGTGCTGGGATGTTGGAGCCTGGCAAGTCGCTCTTCTGATTGCACTTCTGATTGCACTGCTCTTCTGATTGCACTGCTAGTGCAGGCACTCATTTTTCAGGGGGTGGGTAGAAGATGTAGGTTTGGTGGTTATTTCGATGTGCAGGTCCTCAGGGTGGTGTTTTCTGGCAAAGGCTCCATCTACATGTGAGAAAAATAGTTTTATGACTACAGCCCTGAATCTGTGAGTCAGGAAATTTAAAATGATAGCTTCTCCTAGGTTTATCCACTGGCTTTTATGTGGCTTGGATGGGATCTCTCTCCCCATTTTATACCAGTATCATCCTGCTATAAAATGGGGGTAAGTTATTTATTGGCTGTCTTTGGTGCTTTCTGGAATATGTGGAGGTAAAGTTGTTTCAAAGCACTCAGCATTACCATTTCTAACATTTGCGGCTAGAAATCCTGAAGGACTAAGTGCTGCCTCTGCAGGGAAGGAACTCTTCTCCTGTGAGGTTTAGTTATTTGCAACCCACTAGATCAAAGGCAAATTTTCAGCCACAAAATCCACAGGACTGATGGGGTTGTAAGGAGACATGGGCCTGAGTGGGATCCCTCAGGTGAAAATAAATCCTCAGGTGGGGAAGATGTTGCTCTTCCTCTCTGGCTTCTCTCACTACCGTGACATCCATCAGAAAGCACATATTCTCTTTTTCATCCCTTTTTATTGCATATGTGTTCTTTTTTGTTAGACACCAGCATAACATTTCCTGGTTGTCAGCCTGGGATATTAGTTAAAGATATGCACAAAGACAGAGCCCACAAAACGCTGTTGCAAATCCTGACTGTACTGAACAGGTTGCAGAATTGCAATTCCACCTCATTGCCAGCCTGGTGTTGTCTCTGCAGACCCAAAAACGGTGGGAAATACTGCGTGGGTCGTCGCATGAAGTTTAAATCCTGCAACACAGAACCATGCTCAAAGCTGAAGAAGGATTTCCGGGATGAGCAGTGTGCTGACTTTGATGGGAAACACTTCAACATCAATGGGCTGCCCACAAACGTGCGCTGGGTTCCCAAATACAGCGGCAGTAAGTGGCTGAGGGGGATGTAGATCCTGCCTCCTGCATTGCTGCTTCGGGGTGAGGGTGTTCAGATAGCGTGCTTCTGGTTTCTCTGTCTCTCCCTACAGTCCTGATGAAGGATCGGTGCAAGCTGTTCTGCCGGGTGGCGGGGAACACGGCCTATTACCAGCTGCGGGACCGGGTCATCGACGGGACGCCCTGCGGCCCCGACACCAATGACATCTGCGTGCAGGGCCTCTGCCGGGTAATCGTTTCCCTTCCTCTTCACCAAAGGGGGACGGAAGTTTTGTAGGGCAGGCTGGCACTTCTGCACCATGCTCCAGGCAGTTGCTGGCATGTCCTCTTCACTAGGGCTGCCAGCAGCATCTGCAGACTCCGTAAACCCTAAACGGTCTGAAACTTGTGCCGACCTCCAGATTTGCCAGCCAGAAGAGCCACACGTAGAATCATAGGATCATTTAGGTTGGAGAAGACCTTTGAGATCAAGTCCAGCTGTTAACCCAGCACTGCCAAGTCCACCACTAAGCCATGTCCCCAGCTGCCATATCCACAGGTCTTTAAATACCACCAGGGAGGGTGACTGCCACCTGCCCTGAGTAGCCTGTTCCAGTGTTTGACAACCCTTTTGGTGAAGAATTATTTCCTAATATCAAATCTAAACCTCCCCTGTTGAACATGAGGCTGTTTTCTCTTGTCCTGTTGCTTGTTACCTGTGAAAAGAGCCTGACCCCCACCTGGCTACAACTTCCTTTCAGGTAGCTGTAGAGAGTGAGAAAGTCTCCCCTGAGCCTCATTTTCTCCAGGCTGAGCTCCCCAGCCCCCTCAGCCACTCCTCATCAGACTTACTCTGGACCATTCACCAGGTCTTCTTGGGACACACTCAAGTGGAAGATGTTTGCACATCTGCCATAAGTAACTGAGGGCTGTGGAGGTCTCAGCCTAAATCCCAGTGTTGCTTCCTTCTGTGCTTTGCCCCAGTTCTTCCTGAACAGACCCCAGAGCCCTACGTTGCTGTTCACAATCATTCTTCGTACTTTTCTCTATGGGAACAATTGATGCAAGAATTTTTGTCTACTGAAGGCATTGCCTAGTGCAAACAGCCGTTTTGATTCTTGCTTTGTTAAAAAGCCTTTTGTTGTAAAACCTTGTGGGATGCCCACACTGTAAGTCAGTGGAAAAATGTGGGTAAGCAAACCACTTTATCTCACTGCAGCCTTTTGCATATATAGCTTTTGTGTGCCTTAATTAGGAGATTTGTCAATGCTGTTCTAGTCTGTATTTGCTCAATCTATTTTTTTCAATTTTTCTCTTAAAGCAAGCTGGATGTGATCATGTGCTGAATTCAAAAGCAAGAAGAGATAAATGTGGTGTTTGTGGTGGGGATAATTCTTCATGCAAAACTGTTGCAGGCACATTTAACACGGTACATTATGGTAAGAATCTGTTGCTAAAAACTTTATAGTGAAAAATGTGGGTCTGTAAAAGCCATTACAACACTTAATCTACAAAAACACCGATGAAAACCACAAAATCCTTCTAGATATATTATATTCCATTTTATAACTACTTGCGCTATCCCTAACTGAAAAGTATCAGCTTGTGAAATGTGAGGTAACTTTGCTCATTTCCGTTCCTCTGTAGAAAGCAAATGAAATGCCTGTGTAATAGCCTTGACTTTCTGTTAAATCTTTCCTAGGTTATAACATTGTGGTTCGCATCCCAGCTGGTGCCACTAACATTGATGTGCGTCAGCACAGTTACTCAGGGAAACCAGAGGATGACAACTACCTGGGTGAGTTGTACTCCTTATTTCACTCCAGAAATCTGCTTGGTTGTCTGGTTGTGGTGATATATCTACTGGCAGCTCTCTGCTAGGGAGGTTGAAGAATTCATTTAAGGGAGATGTTTTTACTTGGTGAGAATTTTTGTATGTCTGCCAAACATCCAGCCTTATCTTCTTCCTTTTTTTTTCGTTCATGCCATCCTAGATGCAACATTTGGGAGCTTCACCAATTATAAGAAATATTCCCTTAGGGCTTGTCTAGGACTGTGAAGGACTGTTGAGCCTGGGTGGGAGCTGAGGGACAAAGCTGGGAACCAAACAGGATTCTGAGCTCTGCTGGAGTCTCCTCACTGCAACTGCTGTCACCATGCTTTGGCTGGTGCCATGTCCTGAAAGATGTTTGTGCAAATACATACAAAGAGAAATTGTCTTCTATTCTTCTGAGAATAATAATTCTGATTTCACTTGGACTGAGGCCTGATAGTGACATGTAGCTGTAAAGAAATACCCTGCACCAAAGATGTTGGTTTGATTTAAACCTAACAGTAACTTGGCCTTTGGCTGATGGACTTTCATAGTCACAGTTTTCTCTAACCTGTGGCTGTGTCTTTAGAGGCAGATGAAAATGTTTCTGTTAGACCACTCTGCTATATGCATGTATGCTGTTAGCATGGCCATGAGTGTCTTTTTCACCATGACCACTAACTCACCCTATAGATAGTTCTCTTTGGGTTCAATAGCAGAGATAATACAAATGAACATCACAACTGATGTTACACCTGCCAGTTGAAGGCTAATCTTGCCATTAAGTCCTGTTTGGGGTCTCTCAGAGTCTCTGGTCCTCCTCTTCTGCACACCCTTGCCTTGCACTACCAGTTGTGTTGCAGTAGCGCAGGGTCCTGTATTTACATCTCTCAACAGGGCACTTCATCTTGTTTTATCTCACCAAATTCCTGTAACTGGGTATGTTAAAAAGAGGAGCTAGCTGGTGGCCCCTAGCCCATCAAAGGTAAAGGGAGTCACGTGAGAAACAAGTACCAGAGACTACCATGCACCAAAGAGAGGCAGTGCTGACAGCCTTGGCTGTCACTATGAAATGCCATCCATGTGGCTAGACTCTTCATTGAGGCAAAAAGATGAGGTGGTGCAGCATGAATGCACATCAACACCAAAAAAAACCTTACTGAGGTCTCAGAGTTCTCTGTCTTGGAGGAGGGAGGCAAGTTTTATTACTCCTCTTTCCTGGGAAAAACAATCCTCCCTATGTTGTGCCTACTCAAACTGGTTCACCCCAGAAGGAGCCCCAAACTTCTCAGCTCTTCTTGGAGGGCCTTTAATCTTCTCAGGAAACAATGAAGTCAAATCTTCTTTAACATTGCTTTAATATTGCTGGGAAAGCATCCCTTCACATTAGGCCTGACTAGAAGCAAATGAGAAGTATGCATGTGTCCACTTATTTTGCAGCTCTCTGAGTGTGAAATCTTGGGCCCTCAGTTACTGTGAACCTTGTAGTTGCTTAAAAATTTAGGAGGGATTTGATGTTGTCGTCAAGTCCAAGACGTACCTAGTGTTATAGGAGATACAGTAAAAGAGAAGGAATCCTTTAATGAGTTTTACTACTGCCTAATAACATTAAAGCCTCCAAAGTGTGGAACTTGTTAGAGTTCCTCTGCTTTGTGAGGTTTTCTCCATCTATGTCTGTTTGCTACTGAGCAGTTTTTTGCTTCATTATCTCTCTTCATTTGATGGAAAAACCTTCCCTCTGGTGTTTTGGTGTTTAGATTTTTGAGTACAGGGGCTTTTTAGTAACGGAGCTGTGATGGGTGAAATGGTGGGGAAACTAACTTAGGAAATTAGCTACATAATCGCATTAGTGTGAAGTTGTGCAGCAGACTGCTGTTTTCAGGAAACTGTTCCTTTTATAAAGCATTTAGGCTTTAAGCCTCTAGTACTCTCACATACCTTAAGATTTGGAATAATAAAAAGTGCAGGGGGAGGAGGGAGAGGGTAAGAAAGGGGGAGATATTGACCAAACTCCCTGTAATTATATACTAGAAAATTATGTTTAGGTAATTAGGGTGTATGCATTTACCCTAAGAATACACCTGGAAACTCCAGGGAAGCCACCCTATCCACACAGCTAATGGAAAGGTTTGGGCAGGATTATTTCTGTGGTGTATGTGGGGATACAGCTTATGCATGCTCCTTGCAGCAGCCAGCCCAGAATGCCTTTTAGATATCTCTGCATTGGGTTATGGATGAACTGTTTAGCAACAGCTTCAGGCATTCAGCCTTTATTTTTAGGAGGCTTTCCAGTGGAAAAAGGAGAAGGCACAATGTCTGCAAGAGCTCTGCTGCTGTCTTTACATCCTTTCTGTATGAGAGTGCCAGTGGGCTTTTCCGCCCACCTCCAAGGGAAAGGAACACTGAGAGCGCATGACCCACATTGTTATGTACGTGTGAGTTAATTCTGCCTCTTTAGTTCTTGTTTTTTGCACCTATGCAGCCTTATCTAACAGTCAAGGAGACTTTATATTAAATGGAGACTTTGTCGTCAGTATGTTTAAAAGGGAAATCAAAGTTGGGAATGCTGTGATCGAATACAGCGGCTCCGATAATACTATTGAAAGGATTAATTCTACAGATCGGATTGAGCAAGAAATAACGCTTCAGGTGAAGTATATGTTGCGTGTATGGTCAAGTCTGCCCAGCATTGTTGGACTGAAAATAGTGGGCAGTGATATCTGTTGATTTACTCTGCTTCATTTTTCTTCTTCTCAGGTTTTATCAGTGGGCAACTTGTACAATCCTGACGTTCGTTACACGTTCAATATCCCTATTGAGGACAAACCTCAGCAGTTTTACTGGAATGAGCATGGCCCATGGCAGCCCTGCAGTAAGCTTTGCCAAGGTGGGTGCTTGGGAAGGCGTAGTTTTGTCCTGGATTCATTTGGAGTCTGGGCATTGCTGTCAGATCTCTCTCTGTTTGATTTCTTTGAGATTCTTACCCTGCGGGTGTGATTGTTTCCCTGGACTGCAGTGGTAGGTAACATCCTACAAGGTGCTTCTGGGTTTCAGAGCAGGACACCTTACAGCCCCTCCCAGCCAGGTGAGCCTCACAACCTGGTCTGCAGATGAGGAAGCTGACGCACAGAAAAGGTCATGAGGCATTTCCTAAGGCTGCAAAATGCACCACTGTGGTTTTGGGTCTGACGTCCAGTCATTGCCAGTGCCCACCCTGCTGAATACTCACTCAGAGCCCATCCCTATGGGGGTGCTGCAGCTCTCTGCCTGTGTCCATCCCGTCTGTGATAAACCCCTTCTGCTCCACTTAGTCTTAAACCCCCTGTCTGTTTCTGACAGAGGTACGAAAGCGCACCTAAACATCTCTTAAATGCTACTATGAAAGGTGTAAGAGAAATAACTGATCACTTTGCTGCATGACTCAAACCAAGTGCTGGTTTTCTCTGTGTAGGAGAACGAAAAAGGAAACCTGTGTGCAAGAGAGAGTTGGATCAGCTCACGGTGTCAGACCAGCGATGCGATCGAGTTCCCCAGCCTGACCCCACCACTGAGCCTTGTAACACCGAATGTGAATTAAGGTGTGCTCTGCTCAGCTGTGTATATAAATAACGTTGTGTACTCGTTATTTACTTTTCTTTCCTTTCACTTCTCACCGTAATTCCCTTTCTCACCAGCCTGTATTTGATTTTGAAAAAGAAAAGAATTGGTAGTTGCCTCTTTGTCAACCAAGAGGGGTTATCATCCACCAGTGGTGTTTTGAGAGGCACTTTTCGATGTTTTTTACATTTCTCTTGCTCGATTCAATTAGGGTTAACTATAACAAAAATTCTCTAATGTTGAAAAATCTCTCTGTGCAATACAGGGTCTGAAATTTGCATCTGCCTGGATCAGAAATGCTCAGTGCCATTCTACATACAGCCTGCAAAGAGGGGAGAACATATACTTAAAGCAAAAATGTAGCTAAGACTTGGATTTATCATTGTTTATTTAAAGCAAAGAATAGGCTTAAGTGTAGAATGGGTTTGGGGCTGTCCCCGGAGAATTCCTGGCAAGCTGGAATTGATGGAGCAGAGCCTAAATCATCACAACCCATTTTCCTTTAAAAAGCAATCTGTTTTCCTTTCTGGGGCTTAAATATGGTGGCATTAAGCGGCTGCTGGTGAAGCAATTCAGGTGGCCGAGTTTCCCGAGGGGTTTCTCCAGCCCTGTTAAACTGGGGCTGTGCAGGCCCAGGTTGTTGCGGTAACAGCTGTTGCCATTGCAACAGGTTGGAAACTTGAGCAGGGCAAATGCAGGAGTCTGAAGGCGTGCAGGGATGTGAGGCTCCCACCAGTCAGGAGCTATTGACTCCAAATCCCCTTGATCTTATTCTTCTCCGGGTTGTGCTGGAGTTTGCTCCCTTGGCTTGGGAGCGGGGCTCTGTGCTCCCTGTACAGGCACAGGCAGCAGCCCGAGGGTCTCCAGGACCCCCAGAGGATGTCACTGCCTCCTCCCCCAGAAGCCACCCCTGTCAAGTGTGAGGGTCAATGGGCTCCTGTTGGTTTCACGGTCTCCAGCACCTCCCTGGATCAGGCCTCATGTCCAGCATATCTTTTCAGAGCTGGGCTGATGTGAAGCAGGGGTGTATCCCCAGGTGGGTCCTTGAGGGCCTCCAGCACAATCCTTGTTGCCCATCTCATGGCAGAGGCAGCAGGATGGAAATCTGTCTGTCAAGACAACACCTCTAATCCCTGCTGACACAGCTAGGGCTTGAGTGTCTTGTAGCAAGCCATTTGCTTGTCCTTTGGAGTGCTGAAACTGCTTTGTGGGTATCCTGCAATGTGGAACACCTCTCGAGCCTGTGCAGGTCATTTTTTGATGCTGTATTTTCCAGCTTTTATTTTTTAGAGGCGGGTGCAGGGGAGCATGGGGTGGAAAGCTTTCAGAAAATTTCAGAGCATTGTTCCTTGCTTAGCCATGAAGTCCCCTTGCCACCTTGGTCCCACAGGGTTACGGTGTGGCTTTGCTGTCTTTCTTTCGCTCAAGAGAGACCTGCTGGCAGTTTCTTCCCTTCAAGGAGCAATGATAGGGTTAATTTGAAGTCCCAAAGCATTGGGAAGTGTGACACAGAGCCAAAACTTCCTGTTCAAGAGCATATATTCCTTATTTCCGTCAAACACTCTTGAGCACGTTACCAGCAGAGCCCAGGGCTGATGTTTGCTGTCCTCGGCGCAGGTGGCACATCGCAAGGAAGAGCGAGTGCACGGCACAGTGTGGGCTGGGCTATCGCACCCTGGAGATCTACTGCTCCAAGTACAGCCGGCTGGAGGGCAAGATAGAGAAGGTGGACGATCGCTTCTGCAACAGCCAGGCCAAGCCCAGCACGAGGGAGAAGTGCACTGGAGACTGTAATGTGGGAGGGTGGCGGTACTCGGCCTGGACTGAGGTAGGGGATGCTTCGTGGCACTGTGAATGCTGCTCCTTGCACAGGAGTACATTGGGCTGTTTAGGTTGCTAAGAGAATATATATAAAATATGGCCACAGTGGTTCTGCTTTCATTGCTTCCTCTGGAGGATGCTCTGGTCTGAATCAGCCTGGTACTCCTTACCTTCCACTGCAATTAATCTGTACTTGAAGTATGTGTCTTCATTACATGAGGCCCTGCTAGCAGTCTTCTGCCATCAAAGCTGTCATCACTGCCAGGAGCTGGGGAGGATATGTTGCCATCATCAGAGGACTTCTGAAATTTGTTTCCTTTACACATCTTAGCTTTTACATGAACAAGAAAATTCCTGAATGCAGGCACAGAGAGATTGATGAGCCTGGGGATTTCCATGGAGGGCACAATGAAGGAGGGCTGGCTGGTCAGAGAGAGTTAATCTCTCCTAAAATGAGAACGAGCAGCAGCCATTTAGGAGAACTGAAAGGCAGCACTTGTAAAAGTAATAATAGGGTTACAACCTGAAATGAATTTGTGAAGCACGTTGCCATGACATTTTATTAAGCTTAGCAAGATTGGCTTTTTAAAAGAATACATAAAGTAAAAGTCTGTTACTTAAAGTATAAATTGTTCTTCTGGAGGTTTCCTGCAGTCACTCTACAGTGACTGCGAAGAGGGAGGAGGCAATAGCAGTAGAGTGGCAGCAAATATTTACTGGGTGTGTGTCCTTCGCAGTGCTCCAAGAGCTGTGGCGGGGGCACACGGCGGCGGCGAGCCATGTGTGTGAACACCTACAATGACGTCCTGGATGACAGCAAGTGCAGCCAGCAGGAGAAGCTGACAGTGCAGCGATGCAGTGACTTCTCATGCCCACAGTGGAAAACCGGTGACTGGTCTGAGGTAGGTGCTGGTCACCAGGGTGGGCTCACCCTGCTGGTCCTCCACCCGGAGGGGCTGGTACCTGCAAAGAGGTGTCTCCATTCCTGCTTGGCTGTCATGATTTGTTTATGCCTCCTGCGGAAGGTTTCCCCAAGCCTGTGCACATGGAGGCTTCAGTCAGGCAGCAAGGTCATTTGCCTTGGTACCACTGGTCAAGTGGCCTCTTTCCTTCCTTCTAAGCCACAGGGGGTTAATGTCTCTCCAATCCCACAGTAATTTCTCCCCAGTTTTTCCATGGTTCTGCTGTACATTTGGGAAGAAAAACACCCTCTGCCCTCATTTTCCCGTGAGATTGTCCTCAAGAGCCCTGGCAGCTCTGACTGTCACTGGAGGGCAGGATTTCACCCTGCTGATGTTTTGCTCAGCCCCTCTCTGCTGTTTATTACCTCTTCCACTGCTGCTGGTGTTTTTTGCAATGCAACAAAACTGTCTTGATAGGTTTGTCTCTGCAGCAGGACTGGGGGTGCTGGAGAACAGTCTTCAAAGGATGCTCATCATCATTGTGGCCAAATTTCTCTTGTTCCTGTGAATCATGTTCTTTTAGTGCGTAATTAAAGCAATTAAATGGGAATGGGATTGTTCTCTACAAAGCATGTCTTCTCATTCAAGTTGGTAGCAGTCCAAGCCACGCCAGGGCAGCGGAAGAGGTGGTCACAGCCTGCAGAAGACAAGACCCTTAAGATGCACACTTAGAAATAACGAGTTTTTTAAAAGCACCCTGTTGTGCACAGCTAAAACCCTGCAGGGCAGTGCTGTGCCTTTGCCCCGTGTCTCACACCTGCTGGAAATCAAGACCCTTTGTGATCTTACTTTGCCCATGCTGAAGGATTCTGGCCCAGCTGTGCTCTCCATGCTCCAGCCCCTGCTCTAGACCGGCTCCTGAGAGCAATCTTCCTGTTGACAAGATACTCCCCTGTCTTCCAGGACATGTTGTTGTTAGCTAAAGAGCTGCATTTCAGCACCAGGTTTTTTCAAGCAGTGGTTGCAGTAGGTCTCCAGGTTTATTTTCCAGTGCCAGGGCAGGTGCTGAGCTGGCAGCACATCCCTGGCACCACCTGAGCTCTCACTTTTCTCCTCGCAGTGCTTGGTCACCTGTGGAAAAGGGCACAAGCACCGCCAGACATGGTGCCAGTTTGGAGAAGATCGATTGAATGACGGGTTTTGCGACCCCGAGACAAAGCCGGAGTCAGTGCAGATGTGCCAGCAGCAGGAGTGTGCCTCGTGGCAAGTGGGGCCCTGGGGCCAGGTACCACAGAGCCCCACAGGGCTCCCAGCTGGGGGGGGACCTGGATGAGGGTGGCGGGAGCTGGGCGCTGCCCTTTCGTCCAAATTCAGCAGCATAACTGTGTTAATTGATTTGCACACCAAAGCAGCCCTCTGTTCATTTGGGTTCAACGGATAGGCAGCAATAACAGTACCTGCCCTTTGTGCTAAATTTGATCTCTGTCATACTAAATTGGCCATGATTTTCAAAAAAAGGGGTTTTCAAGGTTACGTTCCTAAATCCATATTTAGGCACATAAATACATGGCCTAATTTTCAGAGAAAAGCTGTTCACATTGAATAACTTTCGTTGCTTTTAATGTTTTCCAGTTTCTGGGTTAGTGCGGGTTTTTTTTCTGTTAAAATACAAGTTACTCATTTCTTCTAGAGTGTTCTGGCATCTGCTTTTTCACAAAGCTGTTAGCTCGTGACTTAAAAAAACAGCAACAAACCCAGACCGGTTGTCCTAGTCAGACATATTTCCCATCAGTAAAATTATTCATTAGCTGCTTATGCAACCATGGGGCTGAACAACCAGTTTTAAAGAAGGATATCATGCAGGTTCTACCAGATTCTGATTCTAATGGGTGCAGCAAAGTAAATCACTTCAGTGCTCGCACTTTTCTTTCTGAAGAAGCAAGTGAAGTGTGCAAGGCACTGGTGGCCGCAGTGAGTTAAAACTTTGACCTAATTTAAAACTGAAATGCATGAAGTGGAGAGAAACCAGAAGGGAAACTGTCTTTATTTTTGCTGCTCTTGATACGTGCCTAAACACAGGCTGGGCTGATTTAATACTTTCTAAGCAAAGCAGCTATTCAGACCCAGTGCTCTTTTCTCCCATCTGTCTTCTCCCAGTGCACTGTGACTTGTGGCCAAGGCTACCAGATGAGAGCAGTGAAGTGTGTTGTGGGCACCTACGTGTCCGTGGTGGATGATAACGACTGTAACGCTGCAACCAGGCCTACAGATACCCAGGTAAGTCCTGCTGTCGTCTCCATTTTTTCCCAGTGTGTGTTTGGAGGCATCCAGGCTACAGGTTCAGGGGACATCTTGCTGCAGAAAAGCTTTGCTCTGAATGCCAGCCCTGCAGAGCCGTACCTTGGGCTGCTCCATGGTTGTTGGAAGGATGCAGCACAGCACCCTGCTTTGGTAGAAATGGGACAGATGAGCGGTGTTCAGGGAGTTTCCATCCCATCCTCTCCATGTGGTTCACCTTACTCTCTGAAGCACGAGATTGCCAGAAAGGCAACAGGCAACCTATGAGGGTTTCAGGACTTCGTGGGTGAAGATTTATTACTTTTGCTTATGGTTTATATCCATGGAGCTCTAGTCATACAATGGGATGTGAGAGTATGTTCAGATGCAGCATTAAAGCTGTATTCTTAAGAGCTTATGAGCTAAAGAAGCTGCAGTAGATGAATATGGGATAACAACCAGAGACCAGAAGGTTGAAACAGTATTTACTGGCCTTAGAGGTTCAGATCTTGTCACCTCCTTTGGCTTGCATGGAGTCAAGCATACCTGGCTGCAGTCTGGGCTCGTGTGGCTGCAGGACTGTTGCTGTGTCCTGACAAATGATGGTGAAGGGCCATAATTTCTTGTATGCTGCATATGACAGTGTAGTGTTTGTGACAGCTACAGTTCCAGACACTTCCTCCCTGGCCAGATAAATTGAGAAATGCTGCACACCCTTTGCAAATTTGCTGAAGAGGCTTTCCATGCTGTGTACTTGGAAGCAAACATGTAAAGTCCCATTTCAAGCAGAAGATATGCCCAGGGTGTCTGAAGGAGCTGAATAAAACAGAACATTACCATCTATCTGTCATCGAGGAGAGTTGTAGTGCTCATGTCCTGCCCAGCTTCAGCCTTGCATGAACTCACAGAGTTTACCTAAGGCCACAATATTTGGGAAAGAGCTGCTTTTCCCATGTATAGAGACCAGTTGCACTACAGTCAAGGGGTAACAAACCCACCTGTCATCAGCCATCATTTGGCATGCACACCTCCAGCATAAGTGAAATCACAGCAAAACAGAAATCCGGTTTGCCATTTGTCAGAAGCTGCTGTCCCACTCACAAGGACAATCACTATTAATTTCCTTTTTTGGCAAGGACTACTCAATGGAGTAAAGTCATGGATGTTCATCTTTTCTGTTGCCAGAGCTCCTGGAAGGTCCAGACAGGACCAGAGCCCTCTTGTGAGGCACCATACGAAGACTGAGCAGAATGACATGCCTGTCCCCAAAACCTCACATTGCTTGGTGTGTGGTGGAGATCAGCACATGGATATAGGTGGTCTGGTGGGCCACAAGGAATCAAAGGGCTGCAATCAGCAGCATCACCTTTATTGTGTGGGCTGCAGGTCTCACGCTGAAGAAAGGGAGCTTTGAAGGGAGATAAAGTTGCTGCTTTGCGGATGTGTGTTCATGCCAGAACTCTTAATGAACTTTCATCTTTTGCCTCAAAAAAATCTGGTTTTAACGCATAGAGATGGCACATGGTTATGGGGATCCCTGTTGTAGAGTTCCTAATAAGTCAAAAGTCCACATAGGGTTCTGCATATGAAGGCCTTGGAATATAGATATCGAATTTTGCTGATTCAGGAGGAGGATGCAGGGAGGAAGCCTGCCTGCACCACGCATGCAGGTCATAGAGTTTCAAGATGTTGCATGTTGTTCATAATTACATTGAAGAGGAGGGGCTTTAACCAAAAACTCTGCAAATTCTTTATTTCTCGCTTTCCCCCCATGTATTTCCTGTACAGGACTGTGAAATAGCTGTATGTCCTCTCCATCCAAATAGTCCTGAAGCCAAGAGAGCCATATCAGGCATTCACAGAACACAGTGGAGATTTGGATCCTGGACACCAGTAAGCACACATCATAATACTTTCAGGATTATTTTACTGTAGACAATGTGATATTTTTAAGTGCATATGCCCAACTTTTCATTACAAAGTCCTTGCAATGTATGTCAGGCAATTTTCTAGTAGAATGCTTTTTGCTCTTCCCTAGTGCTCCGCAACGTGCGGGAAGGGAACCCGAATGAGATATGTCAGCTGCCGGGATGACCAGGGCTCTGTGGCTGATGAGTCAGCTTGTTTCCACCTTCCAAAGCCATCAGCCACAGAAATGTGCACCGTGACGCCGTGTGGGCGGTGGAAAGCCTTGGAGTGGAGCTCTGTAAGCATCACGCTGTCTATTACAAGAGACCTTATTGCTGGAAACGTGTTTCATTAATCTGTTGTACTTGCCCTTTTATAAGTGAGGTTATTTGGGTTTTCTGCTGTTCATTATTAGCGAGAGCTGGTTTTCAAAACTGAAAATGTGACTGTGTCTCCTTTTCCCACTGTAACACAGTGCTCGGTGACTTGTGGTCAAGGTAAGGCAACGCGACAAGTGATCTGCATCAATTACAGTGACCAGCTGGTGGATAGGAGCGAGTGTGACCCAGACGACCTCCCTGCCACTGAGCAAGACTGCTCCATGTCTCCTTGTCATCCAAACAGCCATGACTATGGCAGGCCCATCCACCCTTTCCTCTATCCCGATCATCGCCTCAAACTGCACCCTGGGGGCAGCCCAAACCGAAACCGTGCACATATACCAGGAGGCAATCAGTGGAGGATTGGCCCCTGGGGTGCTGTAAGTGCCCTGATTCTCTTATTCCTGGGTTTTGTTGGGTTTTGTTTCTTTCCCAAGCTAATCCAGTCTTTTCTTAAAGTCAGCACACAGTGAAAAGAGAGAGGGACCTTTCTCCCCACTGTCTGCTCTCTGCTCACACTAGCAAGTGTTGCAGAAGGGCTCAGGCATCGCTTGTCAGCCTCTCATAACTCGTATCTCCAAGGTACTCCAGGCAGAAAGCTGACAGCATCATTTTCCATGAGGCAAAGACCAGCCTCTGCTTCTTGGCTGTCTCCTGGGACATTTACAACAGAGTTGTTGCCAAAGCACGGCAGAGCCTCGATGCCAGCTCCTCTCACTGCAAACAGTATGCAATGCTTTATCATGGAAGCCTCTAAAGGGAATTGAGCGCAAATGGGATATCAAACACTGCAGCAGGGATTACTCACCTGCTTAAAACTAGGCTGGTGTTTACTTTCTTTGCTTAGTCAGCTCCTAAGTCATTGCACTGCTATTGGTAATAGCTGGGTTTTGAAGTTTAATAAT
The DNA here is from genome assembly GCA_013398055.1 of Ifrita kowaldi. NCBI lineage: Eukaryota > Metazoa > Chordata > Aves > Passeriformes > Cinclosomatidae > Ifrita > Ifrita kowaldi. The sequence goes on along the minus strand of VZRS01010787.1, from coordinate 461,151 downwards.
GCCTGTTAGCTGTATTAAACTTCCAGTGGTGCATTCCCACAGTGCAAGACACTGGGAAGGAGCTGTGAATACAAACTTATTCCTGGACTCAATGAAACCATGGGCAATTGTGTCTTCCAGTGCTCTAGCACATGTGCGGGGGGGTTCCAGCGACGGGTCGTGGTGTGCCAGGATGAAAACGGATACACCGCAAATAACTGCGATGAGAAAAGCAAACCCGTGGAGCAGAGATCGTGCGAATCTGGCCCCTGCCCTCAGTGGGCCTATGGCAACTGGGGAGAGGTGAGTGCACCATCCATCCTGGGCTCCCTGCCCAGGGCAAGACTTTCATTAGGCTGAAAAATGGGAGAAGAGAGGGGTATTGTGGTGACATTTATTAGAAAGATTGGAACTTGAAAGGCAGCCTCTGATAAATAAATGAACCTGAGCAACTGCTGGGTGGTGTTCTTGTTTCCATTTGTCATGGGAAAACTTTCCTCCCAGACAAACACAAGTTTTACAAAAATGAAGATTTTTTTAAGAAAAGCCTAGTTTAACTGAAGGCCTTTTTTTTTTTAAATAAAAGCACTGCTCCCTTTTGAAAATTAATCTGAGATGAGCAATTGGAGATGTAAACCTCCAGTATCACATTGAGTCGGGCAATATCACAGTGGAGCAGCATTGAACAGCTTTAGGGGGAGAGAAGCTGAAGCAGCTGAAGGTCCATCTGAGGCTCACAAGGGAGATTTGGCTGGAGTGGATTAGTTGGGAGCAGACACTACCATTGGTTTTTTGAGATGCTAGTGCTATGGGCAGCCAGTGGGCAGTATTTTTGCTGTCCCAACAGTGATTGCTCTGTCCTCTGCTGACTTGCAGTGCACGAAGCCATGCGGGGCAGGGACAAGGACACGGCTAGTGGTGTGCCAGCGCCCTAATGGAGAAAGGTTTACGGATCTGAGCTGTGAAATCCTTGACAAGCCACCAGACAGAGAGCAGTGCAATGTGCAGGACTGTCCTAGAGATGCTGACTGGAGTGCTGGTCCTTGGAGCTCGGTACGACCATAAACTCTTTCTCTTTGTGAACCATTTTGTAGATACCCCTAACAACAGATTTAGTTTGCTTCAAACCAAGGTGCTAATGCTTCATGTCTTAAAACTGCACTTACAGAGGATTATTTACCATATATTCAGAATAACACCTGTTCAGGAAGGGCTTACATTAGGGGAGCTCGAGTCCTTTAATTTGAAAGGCACTTTCTGCCACCTTTGTCCATTTCATTACACTGTGCAAGTCCTGTGCATTATGAATCTTGGTTCTGACTAAGTTTTTGCGTATGGATTTACACCTGGCATTTAAGCAGTACATTTCCATTGAAGTTAAATTGTTCTGCTCTTCAATGGTAATACTGCACTGTGCACCTACTGGTTTACCAGTTGCATGTTCTCTGCCAAAAGCAAAATGACTGGGGAGAATGTACTAAATGGCATCAATTTCCAGGCATGTGTAAGTATGTATAGATGTGTTAGCATGTCCCTACCTGCCCACACACAGACCTACATAGAAACACATGTGCATTCACACCTATGCTCTATTTCTGTTCCTGTGTATATAATATGACTGTGATGTACAGTGCAAAGACACCTGTAAGGTATTCTCATGCATCTCTCTGGTTCTGGAGAGTGATTGTCTAGCCTGATCTCCAACTGCTGCTCTATCACTAAGCCAGCAAATGATCAGCAAAGTGCTGGAAGGCTTTAAACCCTGGAAGTTTCCCAATAACAAAATAGTGTTTGAAGCAGAGGTGTCTTACATTGCCCCTTTGCCACTGGAGGAGTCTGCTACAGAGATGCTCTTGTGAGGGCAGAGCAGCCCTGAACCGCAGGGTTGGGGTGCTGTTTTGGGTGCCACACCTTTGCAATTCTCCCTGCCCAGAGCAGCAACCTCTGCTCTGAATCCTGCACCAAAGCAAGTACCACCTGAGGTGCTTCCGGAGCCCTGGAAAACTACGGACCTGTCTGTTTTGGAGTGGCCTTCAAACAGATGTCAACCTTTATTGTGTATTTTGTTATAAAAACATTTGAAGACTTTTTTTAAAAAAGAATCTGATTCAAAAGCACTTTATAGGAAAAGAAAAAAGAGGCCCGTTTTTTAATGTACTGGACTTCCTTAATTGTCATAATTTGAAAAGTCATCTTGCCAAAACTTGCTCTCCTTCTGTGGGTGCTTTCAGTAACATGGATGCCTTCAGTAACACTCCTCAATATTTTTATCATACCTCAGTGAGTTCTGCAATAGCCATAAAACTGCTGAACTGGTGTTTATCCGGTGCTTCACCAGAACAAGAGACAGTGCTATGAAATATTTCGTTTGAGGTGCTAATGTACCCCTTGTCCATCAACCTGGCTGGTGCTAAGGACGAGCAAGGTGAGGTAAGCAGAGATAGCAATGCATGTGCTGACTGTCTGGCAGGTTTTGCCAGCTGGGAGGTGCTACCAACCTTACTTTACCTGTGCCGGACCATTTGCAAGAGCCAAAGGTGTGGACAGAGTTGTGTTTCATTCTGGTGTCGCTCAGCCTCTTTGCAGCTATTCAGGAGCAGGCTCCAGGGCTGCACCTGCTTCTCAGTCTTGGAAACACAGGGTGCAGTCCTCTAGTCTAATTTTGGGTTGTTTTCTTTTCACCCAGGAAAAATTCCCTTGGCTCCACTCTGTCGTATTAGTCTCAGTGGATTGTCCTTGCTCTCCTGGGAGCAGGTGGGATGTCTGGCAGACAGGTGGAGGGCAGGGACACCCTGTCCTGCATGCAGTGTCTCCTCCCAGCTGGTGCAGAGTCACAGCCCTGGGGAAGGGGCTGCAGGGCTGAGCCCCAGTGATTGCCATGAACTGATTTGATTTTTCAGTCTCATTTACCAAGGTGTCCTTGGGCTCTGACACAGGGGACCCAGAGCTGTTTGAAGACTGAGAAGTATCTTTGAGGTCCCCAGGGCTTCGTGTCCCTCCAGCAGAACACTCCACGTGTATGTCTACCTCGTGCTACTACTGTAGGTAGTAACGGCCAAATTTTTCTCCTTTAGTGTGGTATCACCTGGATTTGCTTTAGCTCTGTCATCTGTTGCAAACATCATTCTGCAGCTGTACGTACTTCATCTGTTGGGATGGAGTGTCACTACCATATTTTTTTGGTCACTTTTGAAACAAGAGTATAGTATTAGCTGAAACTTTTCAGCAGTATGGATTTATGTATTTATGTAAAAGTGTATTTATTTTTCCAATATTGTTATTTAATTTTATATAAATATTGCATACATTTACAATGTTTAATGTTAATGTTGAACAGTGAAAATTAAAGGCAAGTAGAATGTAATCATAAATGAATTTGTATAATGATTTCTTGAGTCTTTTGCTAAATTCAGATAATTTATTAGGTTTGGTAACTTGCTAGATTTTCTGAAACGGTTCTGCAATGTTCCATCTTTTAACGGGCTTTTTTTTTACTTGCTTTGTTCTCCAACAGAAATTGTCATTCTCAATGACTAAACAAACACAGTTAAAAGTGTATGAATTACAAAGTTTGGATAACTAATTTCTTGCAATCATCTGACTGGCTTAGCCTTACTCAAGTTTCGGTGAAATTAGTACTATAAAATTAAATTTATAGTAAAAAAATTAAAGCAGAGAGAGTCCGAAGCATCCAACCCACAGTCCTCGGGTAAAATTCCACTGGGATTTTATACAGTAAACAAGCAATATTTATCTGGCTGGTTAAATCCAGGTTTGGAAGAGATAATTAAATGGATAAACAGATTGTACGTGTAAATGATAATTTTACAACAGGAGACTGGTGAGATATCTTGTCATTATAATGTATGTTTAAAGAGGACTAAGAGGAGGTGACACTTTTATTTCCTTGCTTATTTAAGAACATGTATTTACCCATTGCAGAATTGTACACCATGTGATAGACCTGACCTTCTTATTAAAACCATGCTTTAGAAAATGTGCACAGACTGTCACAGAATACAAAGAGTGTTTTTTCTCCTCTGAATGCTTTATGGTATGAATGCAGATCTCCATACACTTGAATATCTTGTCATGAAAATGTGCACAGACTGTCACAGAATACAAAGAGTGTTTTTTCTCCTCTGAATGCTTTATGGTATGAATGCAGATCTCCATACACACTCTTGAACATCTTGTCTTGTTCTCCAGAATGAGGGAGATGTTCACAGCAAGAATTACCCATTGCTTCATTTAAAACCTGAGGTTTGGTTTTAATAAATATACCCATATATATACACCACATATATAAAATACATGCATAACCTCCCTTAAAACACCCTTCTTGGAGTATATTTGCTCCTTGCAATAATCTCTGATATTTTGAGTTTGCCTTAATATCCAACTGTATCCTGATACAATTTATGAATAATGCTGAATGAACTTGTTGTGAGCTTCTCATTCTTTCGGAGTTAGGAAATGGGCACAGATAAGGTAAAACAATTATATCTCACAGCACCCTAGTTCAGTTGGGTGAGTCATTTGGGCTTCACTGCACAAGGCAGTGATCATTTGACTCTGAACTCTGGAAAATGGGTTGGTGAGGTTTGGATTTATTTGGGTTTTGTTTGGTTTTTTTCCAAAAAAGTATTACAATTTTAAAAGTAGTCTGCCTTGTCAAGTACTTGTCAGACTTGGGTATCTGAAGTTCAAGCTGCTGGTGCAGTGGTTGTGTAGCTCTCAGTGTTTCCCAGCTCTGTATCCTGTAGGCAGAGGTGCTTAGTCTTTGAGGGCCTTTTGCTCTAAAGAAGAATCAGAAGCTTACTGTCAAATAATTAGAATATTAACCAACTAATCTCCAAACTCTGTTCTTGTGGATGTGAGTTCAGGTTTGGCCTAGGACAGCATTGGTTTATTCCCTTGGCAGGAAGCTGGTGGCATTGATGGCTTTGCAGGGCTCTTTGGCTGCACATAGGGACAGAGCAGCAAAGGGGCTCTGAACTGGGTGAGAAGTGGAAGAACTGCCTGGCCAACATCTGTGTCAGGCAGCTGGCGCTCCAGAATTTTAATCTTAAAATTGGTGTCAGTGGAAACTTTGGGTTATTTGTATTTAATTCTGTCAAAGCCCCAACATGTTGTTTGCAAAATGCCTTCCCTGTGCAGCTGGCTGAAAATAGGCTGTTCAACAGCAATATTCTCTGTGTCGTTGTTCTGATAATGTTCTTAGCAGGCAGGATGTCAGGTCTTGCTAAGGCAGAAGTGATAACCAGGGACAGATTTGGTTGCAAGTGTATATAACTTTGCTCCCTTCTTCTCCTCTGCAGAAAATGAATTTGCTGTGACAGCAGCATTACTGAACTGCTGCTGGGGTTTTGTTTGAAGTGTTTCAGCCTACTGCTGCTCCGAGGCAGTGGTGGTGGATGTTCATGCATCTCTCTCCTCACCTCAGTGCCCATAGCTAGTGGCTCCAAGGCAATCACAGGTGGGCAAAGCCAGTGGTACCCAGCTTCCCAGTAGAGGAACATAATTTTTTTAAATCTCTTTATACCCTAAAATCTCCAATTTTTGTTTTCCTTTCCATTTTTATTTTTTGCCTACTATCACCATCTTTCATTGCTCCTTCTGTTTCTACTTAAATAAGGAGAACTATATAGGTATACTTTTGTTATCAGTTCTCTGTCTCCTCCTTGCTAGTGTTGATGCTCCATTAGCAGGAAAATAACCATGGAGGCCCATCAGCTACACCCTGCAGGTGAGGGACCACCCTGGGGCACTGTGCGCTTAACACTGAGCCAGCATTTCAGTGATTCCTGGATCAACTCCTCACAGGACTGATTTCCTGCAACTTAAAGCTCAGCTGTTGCAATCCACTCTCCCCCTTGCAGACCCCCATTGGTCTTTACACCCCTCATGACCTTTTAGTCTGATGGAGAAGTAGAAGGACTGGTCAGCAATGTCCCTTCTGACCTCCCTAGTCCAGTGACTAAATGCTGGGGAAAGGCCAGGGAACAGAGCTGCAGAGAATGTCATTCGCTGTCCTTCAACAGCCTGTCCTGTTGCCATTGCCAGGACAGACAGGAGCTGAACCAGTGGTTAGACTCAGGAACGAGCTGGACCAGTGGTTAGACTCACAAATGTTATTTTCAGATATCTTTAAAATCTTCTCATCCCTTTGCCCCCAGACAGTGCATCTTTTCCCCAAGTTCCTCAGTGCACTTTCCCACTCTGAGCAGGTAACTCCATTGGTATTCACTGATATTTCTAACAGTGAATACAGCAATATAGCCCAACACATGCTTCTGTCCCAACATACTGCAAAATGCCTCTCTCCTCCCATAGTGCAATGTCTGTTTGGCTGCATTTGGCATGCCTCTGTGGTTGCCTTTTTACACCTCCTCCCTTACACATTTTCTCAATGGAATGGTCATTTTCTAGGCCTGAACTCAAACAAGAATTGGTGAGGCTGCTGTTCAGCAATGACTGGCTTCAGTTCTTGTATTATGGGTGGCCCATCCCTGGCTGCTGGTCCCATAAAGCCTGCAGACCTCCTGCACATCTGCACATGCCCACACAGGAGAAATAAAGTAATAAATAAAAGGATAATTGCTGGGAATAGTTGTCTCCCAAAGCACTGGCTCAGAGTACAAGAATGCATTAGACTGCAAGGATCGCACTGGAGCAGTAACACACTTTCAAGGGTGAGCTGTGAAATGCAGCATCTTCAGGCAGATTCCTGAGCTGGATTTTGGGAAGTCTGCCTGTGGTTTTGCCCATCTTCCAGAGTCATACTGTATACCCCGCACTGCAATCATTGCTGTTGCTCACATCCTTGGGACTTAGAAACAAGGATGTATAACAATGAGGGACACTAAGCACAAAGAGATTTGCTGTGTTTCTAACTTTCCCAGTGACTGATTTGTGCAGTTATTAAGAAAAAATGATGTAGTCAGCCCTGTTCCAGAGGCACTTAATGCTCTATTCATATTTTAATTTTACTAGCTCATAGGGGAGGTGAGTAAGCCAGCGGCATGGATGAAAATCTGTCTGATGCCCAAGACCATATGCAGGTTGACAGTATTTGTCCCTAGGGCATTAAGCCAAGACTTTTCTTTATAAAATGGGAGAGCAAGCAGCAGCCTAGTGTTCCTACAACCCCCCAGTGTGATGCACACCTGTGAAACAAGGCTGACATTCCTGTGAGAGCTCTTTACTTCGTGTTTTACCCCATCCAACACAGAGAAATCCTATTCTGGAATGGAATGTCTAAATGGCGTTATAATACCACTGTTCACTAAAAATATGAAGTGTCAGTTAGCTGGCACCTTGCTGCTTCAATTGGTACTCTCCTGAAAGTGCCACAGTATGGAAAATAGGCTTCATGAGTACCTTCCACATCCCACTGTATTGGTGTCCTTGGGTAGCTCACACATCTCCTCCTAATTTGAGGAAATGCCATCTAATTCCTCCCTCCCTGGAGAGACCTGCAGTGGCTGTATGGCGCTTTTGCTTGTTTGTTGTTCAAGCAGGGCAGGGACACAGCTTTTAGGAGAGCTTTGTGTGCTCACACCCCTGCTGATTTCTGTGCCTGGTGAAGTGTTTGTATGTGGTGTAACACAGGCCAGGGAAAGGAGGGGGAGAAGGTGCTACTTACTGGGTGGATGCGGCAGAAGAGGAGATGCATGGCGTCTCCTTTTGCAGTTACCTCTTTCTTCCCATATATCTTGTGAGGTTTCCCAGCTTGGGGAAATTATTGTATTGACTTTAGCACTCAGGGCCTTAAATCTTGCGGGAGTTAAAGAATCCAAGAGCATCCTTACCTCTGGGCAATTTGTGCTGGAGCAATGGGCTCCAGACACACCAGCTCTTTCTTCTGCTGCAGTAACGCATCAAATTGGACCCTTTTCTCTGAGAAATTTTCCTCTTTTTTTCTGTTTTGTTTTTTTTTTTTAACATATTATGAGACATCATCTGAGGTCACTCCCCAGTCCCTGCAGCTGAGTTTGGTGGTGGGAAGGTGAAGATTTAGTGGGTTGTTTCATTTCTCCCTTTTGCAATAATGACTTAGGAAGCTCTGTGCCTCTGCTCCAAGCCAAGACCGGAGCCTCTGGAGGATGGAGACCCTGTGGGCACTGCAGAGACAGGGAAGGCCAGCATGGATGGCCTGGGGCCAGGAGAGCTCCTTGGGAACACTGGGGCAAAGCCTGCTCTTGTTCACACTGGGGGGCTGTCCTCCAGCTCCAAGAGGGCTCCTCAGAACACTTGCACAGGGGCTCTGGACAATGCTCACAAACATATTCAGACTCATATTCATACATTCCAAAATCCCTAATGTTCTTGTTTTTTTTGCAATCACCCCCTTTCTCTGAGGAGTCAGTTTGGATTAAACATTTCTAAAGCTTCTTCCAAAACTGCAGTGCACTGCTTTGGTGTGTTTTGCTCAGGTCTCTCGTCCATTTGCCCTCCCTTGAATGTAGAGACCCCTCTTCCCTTTTAAATGTACAAGAATCACATGTATTTTCTGGCCATGCACCAGCTAAAATCACCATGACCATACACTCTCAGCATCCATGTGCCTTAAGTCATGGCTCCTTAGTTTGTCAGGAAAGGAAGGCCAAGCTGGGTGACTCCTGCCCTGCACATGTCCCCACCAATGCAGATTGGCGCAAGACTGTGCTAAAACAAATCAGTGGGAGAAACAGGGCTTCAGAGCAGCAATAAATATTTCCTAAACATCTCCCAAAGTGCTGCAGCCTTGCTTTCAGCCTGTGTCACTGAGCCAAGGGAATTACCTGCTGAAATACCTTGCTGTTGTGAAGCTAACTTGGTTTGGATGCCACAGGGCCTCTGTTGCTGGACAGCACACAAAGGTTCCAGCATTTTAGGACTCCTGCTAAAGGTTCAGCTGGTGAGGAAGGATCCATGCTTTCCTTGGTGGTGTGTCTGTTGATGTCCTTTGTGCTCAAGAGACTTCGGAGATACAGCAGTCACAGTATATGGCAGCAGCGGTGTTAGTGGTAGTAAAAGGTGACAGAGACTAATAGGCTGCTGAAAGGTAGCTATGAGGGTACATTGTTGGGTTTGCTTGTAGCTGGAGAAGTTTGCTGGCATGCAGGAGCACAGCCCTCTTGGAAAGTGGGTGTAAAGCATTGGAGGGCTCTGTTGCTTTTCTGCATTATTTCATCCGGCACGTTTTGTCTCAGATTGTTGGAAAGAATGAACCAGGGCTTACTTACGGCTGCTGACTTTCCATAAAATCCTTAATGTGGGGAAGTCTAAATCTACAAGGATTGATTGTAATTTCCTCCAAAAAGTTGCTCCTGGCAGAATCTGATAATGCCATTTTTAGTCTAATCCTTCCCAGCCCTGCCCTTGGTGAGCTATCGGAGCATACCGATCTTTGGGAATTCATTTGGTGATCACCACAGCTTGCATTCATTATCTTAAATACCTCCCAAATCGTCGGCTGACATACAGTGGGTCTGAAAAGTGGTCTGACAGCATTTTCTGCAACTTTTCACTTCTGGGGGAGAGTGTTCCCAGGTTCTTGCTTGGCATATGCCTTTCTGCCCTTTGTGGAATTGTCCCTTCAATGCACAGTTTACAAGGAGCAGTCATTCCATTTCTTCTTGACTGCTCCATAGTGCCTTTTTCTTCTTGCCAAGGTTTGTTCATTTGTGCCCAGGGCTGTTGAGTCCTCCTGGTGCTGGACTGACCCCACTCCCAGAAATTCACCTGAAATTTTGTACAAATTTTTAAGAGATTTTGAACATATTCTGGCTTTTTTCCTGCAGCCAGCCATGGGAATCAAGCAGCAAGACCTTTGTATTTTAGAAAGGTCTTAATGAACAAGATGTACCCTCATCTTCCAAACGATCAGACCAGGAAATGCAGAAAGGGTTATTTTAAAGCAATTTGCACGCACTTAGTAGAACAGAATTACCATCTCCTGAACTCTGAAACAGAAAACAATTTTTTTTGTGGAAACAAAAACACAAGCAGAGCAGAGCAAGGCATTGCAGGAGACGTTTAGCGTCATGTTCTCACCTTTATGGAAACAGTTGATATGGAAATATTTCTGGCATATTTATTTTAACTTTTTCCTTGCATTTATTTAAACTTGGCAGTATATTTATTTGAAAATATCAGCAGCATGCCATCTCCAGTTCTTGGCATATTAACAACACTAATCATGCAATAAACATAATGCCCTTAAATCTGTGCTAAGTGCTTTGATCCTAATGCTCTTAGGAAAGTCCTTTTGGTTTTGTTCTCCATGTAAAGTACCAGGTGCGACTGAGGTGGGTTTAGGAGATAATAACAAGGGGAAGGTTTGCTAGAGTTTTAGAGTGATGGCTACAGCTGATTTTTTGAAATACTATTTCTCTATTATTTTATGTGCCACAAACTTTTTGGTGTGTTTTTTATAGAAACATCACAGTGTGTTGTTTTCACAGCCTCCTCCATGCCTGGCTGTCCTCCCAGGTTCATCCAGGGGTGCTATTTGCTGTTGTGCCTCAATCACAGGCTGAAAGCAGCCTTTCAGAGCAACTTAAGTGGAGGCAGAGGCAAGTTGACCATGAGTATTCCCAAGTGCATGTGATTCTTGACTCTAGGAAGCTGGTTAGTGAACAAATTCCATACAGTACCTGCCTACACCTTCAGAGGTGGCTCAGAGATTATTAAAACCAATAGAGGCTTTTCTGTTGACTCAGAGAGCCTTGGTTAAGGTGAGGCAGTTATTCCAGAGATCTACCATCTGTCCACAGTACTTGGAAGCATTTTCTGTAGAGGGTGTGGGAAAGGAAAAAAGTCGAGGAAAGGAGGAATGTGAAGACAGTGATTTTGTCAAATGTTTTGAGGAAGGCCAGGTCAAAGCTTACCTCATTGTCGTACTGTTATTGGTAGGTACTATAAGCAGGCAGCATTTGCAGCCACGAAGAATCCTGTTAATGAAATGCAAAATTTCTCCAGGGTCCAAAATAAATGATGAGACTGATGGTGGTAGCTGGGTGTAGCACTTCTCTGACACATGGCATTGAGATGCAGCCCACTATTAAATTATGCTTTGCATGTGGCTCACATATGCTTAAAATCTATGTGCTAGATAAAAGCTGAATACCTGAGATGAATTAGATGGCAATTATTAAGTAGACTCTTGGCAAAGGAATTTTCAGTCTCTGATAATTGGTTACATTAGATTATCCAACCTTTCTTTTCTGTCAGTGCAAATGAGATCATAACTCAAATGTGCACGAAAGCAAATGGGTGGTTTAGATCTGCAAATGCACAGCTGCCTAACTTTGATTTATATTAAAGGCAGACATAGAAATTATTAATTCCAGCATCTTGGGAATTACATTTAAGTATTAACAAAATTAAGCAAATTATGCCTCGACCTCTGAGTGTACCTACGTTTGCACACAGACTTGTTTGATCATGGGATCACAAGATAAATGTCAGAATCAGGCTCCACGCGAAAGTTAAGCATTCTGTAGAAGAGGAATAATAATTTTGGAAATAACTAGTACCAAATTGTTTGTGAGATCAAGTATTTGATCAGCCTCAGGTCCCCAGAAAGGTGCTTGCATTGTTGCACAGTGTGGTTAGTCTTACTTTTGGATAAGTAGTGGGATCCAATATATTTTTTTAAATTAAGGATGCTCTGAGCTGTACCAGCTCGGGATGTGGGGCATGAGAGAGTCCTCATCAATGCTGTAAATTTACTCTTGAACTTTGGCTGTCACAGTACAGTGGCATAACCTGCATGGAGAGCGTTTACCAAGGAACACTTGAATTTTTGCTTAAATGTCAGTGTTGGTGTTTAGTCCAAAACAATAAATGGATGAAAATATTAGAAGTTTACAACTGGGTTTTGTAGGATGTGACATTTCTGTCTTGCTGCTGACGTTCGTTGCCTGGGGAGAGAAGTAGAGAAAATGAAAAAATTAACTTCTGATGAAATTTGAAGGCTTATAAAAATAGGGTAACATTAGCTTGATCTTTCTTCTGTTGATGCTAAAGAAAAGAAGTGCAATTTATGGATCTGGGTAACTCATTAAAGTTTTGTTTTATTGCAAGGGACAGCATTTCCTCTGTTTTTCAGTGCAGTGTTGAACGTTGCTTGTTGGGTTCTTTGGCCTATCTTCAAATTGGATGTGGGCTCAGGAGAACTCAGAGGCAGCTGTCCCTGCTCAGCCTCTCAGAGGAGCATCATTAATGGCTCTTAAACCTGTTGATCACACGGGACCTCAGTGATCTTTTGTCAATCTGTAACACTCTTGAGGCAGGAAAACAACCTTTTCCAGGGCATCATTTATACAAGCTTTTAAGCATCAATGTCTGGTTTTAGAAGCTACATCCATTTCTCTCCACATTGGTCTGAACTTTTCCATTTAGAAACAAGTTACTGCTCTCTCGCTGGTTCTTTGTGGGCTGAATGAGCTCTAAGTAGGGCTATAAAATAAAATATTCACAGGTGTCAATATTGGAGGCCAATTTCTATTCCAGTGGATCTTCCAGAGCTGCTATATATATATAAATTTTTTAGGTTTCAAATGTATTTATAGGCTGGGAAGAGCTTGAGCTGTAATATATTTCTTGGGAAATATACTGATGGAGTGGATCCAAAATGAAGGTCAAAGCCTCATTTCTGCATGTTGTCTCTATTCTGAAAAGAAAGCAGAACATTTTATATGGAGAGATGGTTAAAACAGTGTGTTTGCACTCAAGGATTAAACCAGTATGTTTATGACATAGCATGTAATGAAGAAATAGAAGCTGAGTCTCTGGGTGCATCATGCTGAGTAAGAGGCTTGTTCTACACGAAACTGTCATATTAAATTCATGTGCGTGATTCCAGACCCCTTTGATTCCTAAATCTTTGGAGGAGACTAATCTGAAATCAAAGTGAAGTTGCTTGGGGTTTGCATGCCAGAAGTGGTCACATTTGAAAAAGTTCAGTGAACCTGCAGAGGGAGGTTGAAATTAGTTGCTTCACTACAAAGCTTGCAGCTAACATACCTGCTGGTTTGCTTTTTGCTTTGATTCCCCAGGCTCTGCCTTCTTGCCACCTTCTGAGTTGTTTTCAAAATGCATAAATCTTAAGGATGAGCATGTCCTGGTTTCAGTCTGTTCAGTGAAGAAAAAAAAAAGGAAAGTCAGACTACACTGATAAAACAAACACAAGCTTTTGCACCAAGGACATGGAAATACTGCACTTTTCTGCCTTGTCCTTTGTTCACTTATTTCCCTCTGTGAAGGTGCAGAGCACACTTTACCCTCCTGATTTACCAATATTTGACATCCCTTTGTACCAAGGTAAATGGAAATGGTTCCTTTCAAGTTCTTCTGAGTAGATACTGAGGGCTCCTGCCTTGATTCCTGTAAGATGACTCTGCTCCTTTGAAACCACTATAGCAATGCCAGGAATCCAGCCTGTTATCCCTGGTGAATGTCAGCTGTTTTCTCTGTTTTGATACTGGCATTTTTGGGGCTTTGACCAAGAATATCATGCGATATTAAGTGTCTGCACTCACCTCAATCTTTGTGTAGCCTGCCAGGGACCTGGGGAGGTGCTTTTTGGTCCAGCTGAAAGCAAATGCCCTGGGTAGCCATGGGCCCTGTATGAGTGTGAAAGCTGATCTGTTGTTACTTTATATTTACAGTGTTCTGTCTCCTGTGGAAGAGGCCAAAAGCACCGCAGTGTGTACTGTTTGTCAAAGGAAGGGAGGCATGTAGAAGAAGAGTATTGTAAACACCTTGCTAAGCCCAACGTGCAAAAGAAATGCAGAGGGGGCAGATGTCCGAAGTGGAAAGCAGGAGATTGGGGACAGGTGAGACATGTTGTGTACCCTTTTGCACCTTTTGGTATTCTTCCTCCATCAAATTGGTTAGAGCCTGGTTTTCCAATCACTTCTGTCCTCATGAATTATTCAGGGCTAAAAGTTTTGGGCCAGATCCTGGTGTAAAACAATGTAGCTTCATGGACAGCAGTAGAGCAGCACAGATTTGTACCAGCTGAAAACATGGCAGCTTGCTTTTAGTGTCTATCTGGAAGTAAATTCCTTGTGGTATATTTTAAGTTTCTGCTAGAAACATCATTAGTATATAATATTAAAGACAATCTACTATATATTCATGTTTTTAAAATCATTTAAATATCGTATCTCAAGTAAAATCTTCCTTAGTTTTGAGAAATCTGAAACTAAATTTATTATCAGCTTCCTGGGAAAGCCTAAAAAATAATCAGAATTGTTCATTAGAACTGTTTTTCACTCCTTTTCTTTCTTAACAAACTCATTGCTTGATTTTCCCTCATTACAAAGTCAGACAGTGATGCAGAGAGCAGAGGCTGCTGGAAATGAGAAAGTACTTGGAGTTATTGAACATCTTGCTTGCTGAAAGCATACCTTGAATCCTTGTTTTCCTGAAAATAATGTCTTTGTCATCACCTTGAATCTGCTTCATCACATTTTTAACTCTGAACCTTGCTTTTCCCTTTACCTCATTAGCGTGCTAATCAGTGGAATTATTGGAAGTCCCAGACTAAATGAACTGTTAACTCGTGTTCCCATGCACTCTGTCTTTCAAATTTAGGTACAAAACACCCATTCTTGCTATATTCGAGTTCCCTGAAAGACAAATCATTAACAATGCTACAGGCACACATGCAAATGTTAGGACTAGGACAACATGCTGTTGATTAATGTCCACTAATAAAAAGGACAATAAACCCATTAATGTTCTGTGATTATTTTCAGACTTGTATTAGTTGTTTTTTTTTTTTTAATCCTTACCTTTGGATTCACAGGATAGGAGTATTTGCCATTATATGGATAAAGGACTTCATGTTCATTTGCCATGGAGGTTCAGTTACCGAGGTCTGGGTGCTTTACCTGAGGATGGGAGCATCCAGCCTCTGAAATCCACAGTACTGCTCCCATACTGGAAATTAAGTCAATATTATTACCTTTATTACCTTTAGGACTGAAACCCCAATTTTATACAGGAGCCAGAGTGAAATGAAACACCCGGCCATTAGACAGTCTTGTGATATCCAGTTTGCACCTTATTTTAAATGACTGCTCCCAAAAGCAGTTTTTTACAGCTAATAATTGTAAACATAATAACATAATGGTCTGTCAGTTGTATTAAAATACACTAATATTAATTGATAAAAGTAAGTGGTTTAAAATTCCCAGCTTTCCACTGCATAATGGGTGTTGATTTTGTGATTATATCTAGAAAAAGGAACCCAAGTTAATAGATTATCTCCGATTTATGGTCTGAGGTAATCTCTTATTACTGGGCAATTAAGGAATATTTGTATGCTAATGGTAATGCTAAGAATAGGCTTTTCCAGGAGTAGCTCCTCAGCCCAGGTTCCTGATGCTGGATGTGCTCAGCCAGCCAGCATCTTGCTTAGAAAAAAAGTAAAGGGGTAGAAACACTTATGCTGCAATATCAAATTGGTCTTTTTAAAGCCCTGTTCAATGCTGTGACATGGACCTCGGGTCCTCACTGGTGCTGGCAGCACCTTTTTGCGTGTGACAGATGAAGAGTTGGGGCTGTCAAGGCGTTTGGAGTGCTGGCCCTGAATCCCTTGTAAGGGGTGTTCAGGGCTTTGCCACAGATTTGATGCCTTGGAGCCAAGCTGGATTTAGGTGCTGAACTTCTCATTAAGAGCATGAAACAGACAGGAGTTTGGTGCTCTGAATACACAGTAGATCGGGGTATAAATTGGGCACAAAACTCTGTGTGACTTTCCCTTATCACCAGTGCCACTGTTGCAAATAGGAACCATGATCAGTTTCCACTTAGATATTATCCAAAAAAACCTCAAACTTTCTGAAGGTCTAATTGCCTCAGAAAGTTAATACCAAGGCTGAGCTGCTGTGAGCTGGCTGCTTTTTCTCCTGAATAAACCAGCAAAAGTGTGCATGAGAAATAAGGCAAAGTTTTCCCATAAAAGTGCATCTTGGTGTCACTATATATGCACAGGACCCACTGCATATACCTTAAGGTGTTGGGGTTTTTTGCCTCCTGAAAAAGGAATTACTCAAAAAATGAAGATTAAAGAACACAGGAATGGTCAGAAAACAATTTCAGTCGGACACTGGTTGTGCTCGTGCTCCAATCCTAGGTTTTTTTCTCTTTGGATATTTTGTATTCAGAGGGTGATTAATTCTTTTCTACATTGTTATGAACCCACTTCCCTGCAGCAAATCATTTTTGATATATCTGTAATAATCAAAAGGAAGAAAAAATACTTTTTCTCCAAGTTTTAAATGAGCTTATGTCTGCACTAAATGTCGGATTTAATGTGTTTGCTTCTCCTAAGTGGTGTCAATTATGGCCATTTACATTTCATTTAACAAAAATACCAATATTTATTCTGCTGTCTGGTATTTGCATACTTCAGCTGCAGGCTGAAATCCAGCCCTATCTAAAATAACAAGTAGAGCATCAGGTAGAGCTTCTGGCACAGCCCTGGGACCATCCTCTCCCCAAACCCATGTGTCACTCACAGTGCAGCCCCCCATGAAAAAGCCATGGTGTCACTTGTGTTCTTTTATCCATACCCGGGCTTTTTATGTTGGTGATAAATGCAACCCAAAAGGTATCTTAGAGCATGGTAGGCATCCTGGTGTACATGTTTCTCCAAGTTTGTGCCTTTATGCAATTAAAGAGTCCTCTATGGAATGTGTGGGACAAAGAGCACTGTTAATCCCAGGGAAGCAGCAGCATATGGGAAGCATCTGGATCACCAGTGACAGAAATCTCATTGCTGCTTTCAAAAGCTACACAAAAATACTCCCACCCTCTTACAAATATCTGAAGCCAGACAAACATTCACAGTCAGCTTTTCTCTGGTTCTCTTGGCTTTATGGGGCATTTGGATAGTAAAGCAAAGAGCATTATGGAGGAATACTCTACAGAAGAGGGAATTGCTTCCCCATTAGGTACCACTTAATTCCCTGCCATAAGAAGGCTCGTTTTAATGAGTGTTGCAATAACAGACTGTGAACTTATTTTCTTAGTTCCTGATACACTAATAAGTAATATTAGTTGTTAAAAATAACTAGTATTAGTTGTTAATTCAGATGGGGTTTCAATACATACCTTTAATTTTTATGCACTTTCTTCTATAAATGCAAATTCTCTTCACTCCAAATCTGTATAGTATACTTTAAGGTCTAGCCAGAAGGAATCTGTACCAGAGGAATATTAAGTACTGCTAAACATATTAGTGTGCAGTCACAACACTAAGAAATGTTGCGTGAAAGAAAAAATAAGCTGTTAATAGTTTTGCAGTATAGTTAATAATTTAAAGATGTATGAGAAACAGAGAAATACAGGCATTTGTTACTGCACCTTGAAGTTGGGAGAAATGTGCCCACAGTGTAATGAAGGAAATGTGAAATGCAGTTTATTTCAAAAAGACGTTTGTTTTCACAAACTAACTATTCCCTCCCTTGGTGCATGTGCATATTTAAATGCATGCTGAAAGAAATCCGAGCTGTATCACACCTTTCTCTCTCTGCCGCTACGCACTTCCTTCTATACAATCCAAGTTTGCTTTTCGTTAAAGCCCACTCTGTGGCATTTGATGTATTTTGAACTATTACTTTTCTGAACCAGTGCCTGAGAAGCAATACTCAGAGCAATGCTCAGAGCCCGGCCGCCTCTGGCATGTCAGGGTGGTTCAGCAGTGCTGATATTTGGCAATAAAAGGAGATTTTGCAGTAAAAATCCTGTCCGGGAAGTCCTGACCCCACTGAAGCCAACGGCAAAAATTTCCACTGGCTTCAGATTCACAGTTTTCCCTTACGCAGTGAAAAGCCACACCTGGAAGTTTGATAGAGCATCGCTATCATAGAGCATCGCTATCAATGCCATGGAGCCCAGAGCAGAGAGCGAACCCCCTGAACTTACCGTGTTGAGTGTCATGGGGAGCTCCACTCACCTTCTGTCCCTTCCTGCAGTGCTCTGTGTCCTGCGGCCGGGGCGTCCAGCGCCGCTCTGTGCACTGCCACGGCGGCACCCCGAAGGCAGCCGAGGAGGCCGAGTGTGACCCGGCCAGCCGGCCACCTCCACAGCGGGACTGTCACCTCCCCGCATGCCCCACGCACCTCTGGGCAGCCGGAGAATGGCAGGCGGTAAGCAGGGACCCCCCTTCACCCGGCCCTGGGGTCAACGGCTCCTGTGCTCTCAGGCGTGGGATGATGCTGGATGCGGAGGCCGGGGAGCACTGCCGGAGGGTCGGGGTGTTGGGGTTGCAACCTGGGATTGCTAAAAAATAAAAGAGGCAGAGGGAAGGCTCATGCGTGCTGGCTGTAAGGGGGAGCCGAGAAATGCCTCTGTAGGGTTAATTTATTGCTTCGTGCTGCCCTGTGTTTGGCTGGGACCTATGCAAATACTGAGCAGATTTTGGGTAGGGCGGATTTGGGTCTCTTCCAGGAGACAGAGCCCTGCCGCGCTGCTCCAGCCTGAGCCCCGTGCCTGGACGAATTAGGGAGCAGTGGTAATTCCCTCTTTCCTGCCCCATTACCCTAGCTCCATCTGACATCCCTATCCTTTCACTGAGCCCCCAGTCTTTGCTCTTTTATCAAGCCAGGAGCAGTGCTGACATCGAGTCTTCCATGGGAGATGATGCTTTTCTGACTGACCAGGATCAGTCCCCATCAAAAACAGCTCCTGAGACTAGAGCTGGGGATACAGCTGCTGCTTCAGTGGTTCAGGGAGTGACTCCATCTCTCCTGCAGTGTGGGCAGTGGGTGACCTCAAGGCTGGTGGGTCGTAGGAGGACGAGGGGACTCTGAGCAGGAGGAGCCCTCCCGTGCACTGCCAAGAGGCTGCTATGTCAGCCTTCAAGTGCACAGCAGGTTTGGCAGAGACAGTTTAGATCACACACCAAAATTACTCTTTTAATTCTGGTTTTTTTCCATTTTTAGCCCCTGCATGTGGTATCTCAGCCTGATGGGAACAGGACACACAAGTTTAGCTTAGTTTTCCCCAATCTCAGCAGTGCTGTGAAGTTGGGTTTATAATGCTATGTAACCCAGCCACGAGTGCAGGAGGCCAGAGGGGACTGTGCCCTTTCCTCGCTGCTTGCCAGTACATAGGGAGTTGAGATGGGAAGCAGCAGGAGGCAAAGCTGATCTGGTCACACAGTGATACCCAATGGAAACTTCCCAGCCAGAAAAGGAAATGTAGGAACAGCTGAGGGGGCTCCAGCAGACTTCTTGCAATGCACTTTAGGTTTTACAGAGCCCATTAATTTCTTCAGCTAATAAATTTTAAGGCAGCGAAGTAGGTCACCAAACAGCATGTAGTGGCAGTCCTTACCTAGTGATGTAATCAGCCCTGAAAAGAAACAGCTCCTGCTCCATCCTTTCATAGAATCTTAGAATCATTAAGTTGGAAAAGATCTCTAAGATCATCAAGTCGAACTTTCAACCAAATTTTTGCCCTCTCTCCCTTATTTTTGCAACTTCCCAAACCAGTTTGAACAGGTGCCTGTCTCCACCCTTCCAAGCCCTTGATGGGATATGAATACTGATGTTTTTCTGAAGTTTTCCAGGACTTCCCATTGCACTGGGGAAATTTTGAACATATTATGGCGATTTTTTTTTTCTCCAAGGGAGCTTTACTGGGGGGATGGACTGGAGGTTTCCTCACCCTCACAAGTACTCATAAATAACCGTGAACAGGAAAATGCTGGAGCTGCCCAATGTGAGCTTGTCCCTTTGGCTGACTCCAGGCATTTCTTCCAAGCACTTCTTACTTTGTTCTGGTGTACACAGTGAAAAAAAAGAATAGCACCTCCTCCCCAGCCATAGGCCCTGTCCCTGAGGAGGCACAGATTGCACTGGTATTCTCTGAGTAGGGAGCAGCAATGAACTCTAACTGATGTGGACAGCAGGATGTAAATAACATCCCAGTGCTGTCTTGTTCTTGATTTCTTATCTTTAAAGGGAATCTGTCAAGAGGGTGTTTTTGTTGTTGTTGTTTAGAAAAAAGTGTTGGTCTTGACAATGAGAAGGAATATGAAACTTACTGGAAAGCATTTATTGCTCTATTGGTGTATCACCGTTAATCGCCTGTTCTCAGTGCCCTCAGCAGGGCAAAGAAAGTCAATAGAAAGCCTCACTAATGTCAAAATAAAACTCAGACTGGAGTCACAAACTAAAAGGGAAAACTGGGAGAAAGAAGGGGTTTTTTCTTTAATATGAGCCTCTGTAGAAGGACAATGCATGGCTCTGGAAGCTGCCATGCAACTCCTGAATCTTTGACATTAGCTTTTTGGGGCTAAATTGTGCCATCCTTGCCTGATTTGAATTACAGAGTTACCCAAGGCGTGTTTCAAGTGTTCATGGCATGGGGGGCACATTTAATCTCTGTGTCAGATTGTTATTTTTTAAAAAAAGAAGAAAACAATGAATGCTTTTGCAAAGCAATGCCTTTGGGGTTATTTTAATTATTGTTATTGCTCTTCTAAAACAGTTTCAGAAGTGCTTGAAATGGTCCGTAATTTGAACTGCCAGAAAAATAGTTCAGAATTTGAGAAATGAGGTAAAAGAGACAAATATTTTCAAATGCCTGACCTGTTTTTCAGATTTTGCTATCAATAGCTGTTATACCCTGGCCCCACTGTTTTGTGTGAGATTTAAATCAGTCTTGAACATGAGATTTCATGCAAAATCTGTCACTGCATCAAAAGGAAAAATAGCCTAGCTGAACTATCTGCTTTCTACATGAATAATGTTTTATGACCTTGGGGTGGCTGATTGGAATCTCTGCAGTGTTTCTCTTTGACTTAGTTTATGATGAGACCATTGTCTTTGAGCCACATTTAATATTTCAGTGGGATTGTTTTAATTGACAGTTACCCCTAAAAAATACAAGTAATCAAACTTTCAATTTCTGACAATGACAAAATGCACAGAGCTGGGTCATGTTTATTTGGCCACACAACTGTTATTCACAGACAAACCCAAATCAGGCTGGCCTGTGCTTGGGAGTGTCAGTCTCTTATCAGCAAGTAATGACTTCAAATGAGGATGTGCTTTTGATGTGATAGCTCTTCACTGCCAATGTCAGAAGATGTCTTGATGGTATAGAGATGGTTCATGCTCATAAAGTGAAGCATGAGTCAATGTATTTTGCAAATTTTGGCTGAAATATACATTAAGGAGGGGACACAAAATCAGGCTTGGTCCTTCCCACTACTTTCAAGGTGCCTCCTTTGGCTGTGAGGGACCATGGAACAATTTACCCTGTATTGCTGACCCCTTGCTGGGCTGGAAAATGCCAAACCAGAGAGGAGGGAAGTTTTGAGCATCCCGTGACCCCATTCCCACTGTGCTGGAGAGTCCCTCATTAGGGAGGAGCAGGAAGGTCAGAGTTCAGGCTGCCCCAAAAGTACCTGGAGAGCTGTCAGGGAAGCTCCATGATGATGGAGCTCTAGTGGAGCCATATTCACACACAATGACCCCCTTTCAGTTTTTACTTATGTAATAGGGAGATAATCAGAGATGGGCAAATGTAGCTCACTTTGTTTGCTTTCTGGGGAAATCACATTCCAGCAAATTCCTCCAGCCCCTGTAGGGTCGCCATGTGTCAGCACAGACCTAGAAGGAGCTTCCTCTCCAAGGACTCAAAGCAAGAGAGTAAATAAGGTTGAAAGCACACAAAGCCCTTGGGGTCTTCTGGCAGACTGCAGATTGTGCAATGTTGACTGTTGCCTAAGAGCTCCTGAGTTATTCCTTTGGAATAAATGCTGCTTTGTGGAGCTGCCTCTCCTTCCCCATCCCTTTCCACTTTGCCCCAGTTCTAAATATTTACACCCAACATGATGTTGTGCTCACTGCTGGTCTCCAGGTTTGCTGCTGCTGCCACAGACTGATCTGATTTTTCAGTATTCTCAAATAATTTACAATCCTGATTCTGACAGCTAACTACAGAAACAGGGCCATGACAGTGCCTCCATCTTGCAATTAGCTGAACCCACTATGTTCTTGCTAATTGTGGGCCAGCCAGGAGAGCAGGAGCTGCCTCAGGGAGGCTGGAAATTATGTTTGGAGAGTGAGACTCTAAGTAGATTAAACTGGCACAGTGTTACAAGCCTAGGTGACTTCAAATGGTGTTTCTGTACAGATAGGGATGGTCTGGTTGGATGTTTTATCCTTTTCCTTAAGGGGAAGATACTTCCTACATGTTCTATAAAATGATTATTTTCATGCATTTTTCTCCTTGTTAATCCTGTTAGTTGAAAGTGTTAGAAGTCCATTACAGGCAATAACTTAAAGAAAATAGGGTTTTATCTAGACACCTGCTCTATGCTGATTTATTTTGTTTTATGTGTGTTTTTTCTAAGATGCTCTCCAAGGACAGTCTCACTCACAGGAACACAGCCTCACAGTCAGGCTGGTTTTTCCAAGACAAGCAGAGAAAGAACTAAGTCCTTAAAGTCTCCAAAAGGCCCTGGGGAGCAGTTGTACTTGGCTGGCATGGGTTGCTCTTAATATCAGGCAGGGCAGTGTTTAAAAGAGAATAAACCTGCAGGGCTGTCTCCACTGCAGAGACAAAGTTGTGTTCAAGGCAAGGCTGGGTGAAGCTCTGAGCAACCTGGTCTAGTGGGAGGTGTCCCTGCCCATGGCAGGCAATTGGAATTAGATGATCTCTGAGGCCTTTTTCAACCCAAACTATTCTATTATGATTCTATGATTCTATGTGCCCCCACACGAGGGCAGAGAGATGGGGAAGGGGCTCCCCCCACACCAGCCACAGCCAGAGGTGCAGCAGTGTGATTTTTGCAAGGGGGATGTCTGAAGTTGTCGTTCTCCAAACAGTTGTATTTACTAGGGGCTGAAATAATGGGGGTTGGCCCCTTTCTTCTCCCCTTGCCCTATCTCCTGGCCCAGCATGCCCAATCCTGCATCTCTTGATCCCATCACAGCTGGACCCCACATCTGCCCCATCCCAATACCTGCTACCTCGATTTCTCCTCTCTCCTGTGGATTTGGGTTAGTACCTCCAGAGGTCAGGAGCAGTTTGTCAAAGGCAGCAGCATCTGGCACAACAGGGTCCTGGTCAAAAATTTTCTCCCTGGTGATACCAGTGACAGCTTACAGGGGTTGCTGGGAGAAGGACTCACTCTGGATGCAGATTCCTTTGCTGGAGTCCCTCAGGGGTTGCATGAGCCATTGTTTCTTACACACAGTGCACAAAGACGTGCGGGGAGGCGTCCCGGTTCCGCAAGGTGTTCTGTGTGGATGAAAACAAGCAGCTGCAGAACAGTGGCTACTGCGACGCCAGCAGACGCCCCCCCGAGATGGAGAGCTGCGGGCTGCCCCCCTGCGAGTACATCTGGATCACGGGAGAGTGGTCGGAGGTGAGTCCCCATCCCCATCCCTGCACCATGCCATGCTCTCCTCCTCTCAACACTGCCCTTGCTGAGGTATTGCAACCCAAGTCAACAGTGGCAGGGCAGTGCTGTGGGCTTTAATTATTATTTTTTGGTTTATTTCTGTATGCAGTCTCCCTGTTGGATAGAAAGGAGCAGCGCTGTGGGAGACAACCAGGATAATAAAGACTAAAAGCAGTGTGCTCAGAGCCCTAGCTAATATTATCTGGAGGCAATTTTCTTTCAAAGCACAGTGCATTCAGCAGGCACCCTCTTTGGTTTTCTGCTGGTTTATTTCATTTATTTGTTTTTTGGGTTTTAGTCCCATCCACTCCTGGGGGGCTCTGTGGTCCTGTGAATTGTGTAAGGGTCCAGGTGAGCATCATGGGGGAAAGGCAAGCCTGGATGTGACTATGGGGGCACATCCTTCCTCCGTGCTGTCTTTGCAGGGGCAAGGACCCAGAGTGAGGGAAGGCGGGACATTCACCCTCACAGCTGAGAGGGCAGGACATTCACCCTCACACAGAGAGGGCTTGGCAAGGAAAATAGATGAGTTTTCCTTGTGGCAGGTGCCACATGCGGGAGGACCCAGGCTAATCTCAGCCTATTTCCTTCTGCAGCCAGTGAAGGATTACTTTCCAGTTGGAGAAACAGCAGAGGGAAATGAGAAGGCAGCTGCTGACACAGCACTGATTAAAAAGAAAGAACAAGAAAAGGGAAAAAAGAAAACATGCCAGAGCTGAGGGGGAGGAGAAACAAGCCACCTGAGATAGTGCAAGGAGGGAAAAACGTGGAGACATGAGAATATCTCAGAGCAGCTTGGTCTCCTGGGTGGTTTCTTAAGAGAAATATTGAGGTGCCTGTCAGGCTGGAGCTCTGGCTGCTCCCAGGTGGTCTCCCAGGCACCTTCTACCCACTCCCAATGCCTGGGAGACCACCTGGGAGCACTCAGGCCCATGAAGACAGAGATGAAGAGGGCTTACAGAGCCAGAGCTTGCTTCTCCTCAGGTCCCACTCAGCCCTTTGATGAGGAGGGCAGAAGTGCTGTTTATCCTCTAATTACAATGAAAAAATTCTCATTCTTCCAGTTGCTGACAAGTACCTGTAATTCAGGGTCAACCTTGACCATTTTCTATCTCTGTGTATCCCATGGGAAAAAACACCACCAAACCAAAACAACTAAATAATAGAGGTATTTCCGAGTTCCCAAGGATCTTCTGCTCCTTTCTTTGTGCTTGGGAAGAAATAATATGTGCCCAGGAGCCAGCCTGGAGTAGGGAGTCCTGGAGCAGCTGTAGATCCAGCCCAGAGAGGAACTGGGTGCTCAAAGATAGTGTCAGGTACAAACCCACTTGTAGTAGCCACTTACAATATTCATGACTGGCTTAAATAGATACCTGTAAATCCCTTGAAGCAGTTTCCTGTGTTAAAAGCTGACAGTGTTAAAAGCCCTCCCATTTTGGGCAGCCTTCCTGAAGCAGGTGGTGCTCACCGATATTTCCTCTGCCCACAGTGCTCTGTCACATGTGGAAAGGGATACAGGCAGCGCCTCGTGTCCTGCAGTGAGATTTACACCGGGAAGGACCACTACGAGTACGGGTACCAGAACACAGTCAACTGTCCTGGCACGCAGCCCCCCAACATCCAGCCTTGCTACCTCAGGGAGTGCCCCATCTCGGCCTCCTGGCGCGTTGGCAACTGGGGAAGCGTAAGTTTGGCAAACTTCTTTTTTAGCCAAAAAGGCTGGAACAACCTGGGATTTTTTTAGACACAGACTGAAGGTTTGGCAGGGGAATGTTTTAGAGCTGCTTAAATTAATGCATGGAATACTCTGGTGCAGCAGCAGCCCTGATGTGTGTAGGGCTCCATACTTCAGACTGAACCCCTTTGTATGGGGGAGTCCCAGCAGATACAAGTAGAGTCATTCATGAAAATTGGGATGTAGCCAACATTTGTGGCCATGTTGGTGGCCATGCTGAATGCTTAATCAAAGTGTGGGGTCATTGCAGAAAACAAGGGTTTGAAAGCCTTGTGCTAGAAGGATTGATGGGTCACTGGCAACTGCAGTTGATCCCACTTGGCCACGTGTATGAGAAAGACTTGGGAGCCACCATTAGGCCGAAACATTGGTCATTTGAGCCTTAAAAGGATTTTTTTCTCCTTTTTTCCTTCCCCTCCTCCTTACAAATGCTGGCACAGGTCAGGGGAAAGAGCTTGGCCTTACTGCTAAAGTTATTTGTGTTGAGCCTCTTCTGGGGCCTGAACTACAAGACCAAATTTTAGTTAAGGTGATAACATTTCACTTCTTAGGGCTTCTGACATTCTTTGAAATGTGATGTTTCTCCCATAAACTTGATTTATTAACCCAGCTCAGGCATTTGTAGGAATTTGTCAAACCTTTACGAGGCAATGAGTGTCAAGCCAAGTAAAACATAGTGGAAGTTGTCACAGTAACTGGCAAAGCCATTTGAAACCTAAGTTTCTCCTGCCCCGTAGGAAGCTTCAGATCCTCCCTGTGAGTCAGCACCACGGAGTTGCAACAAAGAGCTCAGCCTCAATTAATTGGTATTTTCCCTCAGAATTTAAGTGCAAAATACCCAACTCATTAATCCAACTTCACTGCAAAGAGCAGTCATTTCAGAGAGAAAGACTTTTCTCCTCACTTGGGGCTGCTGAATGTCACAGTGACTACCAAGTGCCATGACCCTTGTCAGCTCTGATTTTGAAAGGGATTTAATGTAAAATGCCATCACCTTTGACGGACAAAGAGAGTTCTACTCAGTGCTTTAGGTAAGTTTTATGGAACTGGACTTGATAAAGAGTAAATGCCCAAGCTGTGAATACCATGAGCCATTGAAGACCATCTTCTTCATGGTGTGTTCCTTTAGACTAATCATTCTAAATGGATGAGCAACTTCATTTTCTTTATAGCCTAACCTGGTAGCTGTAGAAAGAGCTGATTTTAATTTCTCAAGTACTTGAAAGAACAAGTTGTGGATGGGGAGCAAGGTGCTCCCACCTATCATAGCCCACATTCAGTAGCTGGATGGTCTGCTGGCTGCTTCGTAGCTCCAGTAACTTGTGCAATTTCAGACTTAGGATTGCTCTTGATCTAGGTGGTTTGAGGTTGACCCTCAAAGTGTTTGCATAGATTTAGCCATTTTTCCAGCAGGTGAGGGGAGAGAAAATTTTGAGGTTCCTTTTTTTATCTTGGTGCAATTGGCATAGAAAACAACAATCTTCCTAATGTGAAAAATAAACAATTTCACTTGAGCACATGGTTCACTTTAACCAACTACCTCATCCAGCAAAGTGTGCAAACGCTGAGCCAAGTATGGTAGTCTTGAAGTAATCAATGATAATAAGGAAGGGATTAATAACCAAAGGGACTACTACTCATTTGATTAAAATTAAGCTTGTATTTGAACAGTTCGCAGGATTGGAGTCTTTGCTGCTGTTTCTTGATACAAGGGAAACCATCTGTCTCTGTTCTTTCTTCTGGAGCCCAGAAACCCTTGAGATAGAACAGGAATGTCTGTCTTGTGTCCCGCAGTGCTCTGTCACCTGTGGAGTTGGGGTCATGCACCGCTCAGTGCAGTGTTTGACCAACGATGACCAGGTCAGCAGCTTGTGCCATGTGGACCTGAAACCTGAAGAGAGGAGGGCATGCCACAATGTCCATGACTGTAAGTCTGCAGATTTACACCTTATTTTGCCGTTCTCATGGCTTCAGCATGTTTTCCCATCAAACTCATAGAGATCTACAGTATTTCCAAGCATTGGGAGCCATCCAAGTAAGCACTAAGGCACTTCAGGGAAACCTCTTAAAAATAAGAAAGATGTTTTGATGCTTTGGAAGCCTCACAGTGTTCCAAAAGAGATTTTGATGTACAGTTGTTCAAGTATTTCTGGTTTGTTTCAGGTGAATTACCAAGGAGTTGCAAAGACATTAAAAATCTCAAAGGTGTCACTGAAGATGGTGAATATTTCCTGCAAGTCAAAGGAAAGACATTAAAGGTGCATTTCAGCAACAGAATGATAGTTAATGGGTTTTCTAAAGGTTCAAGAGGACCCTGTGTATGGTCTTCACTTCCACTCTTGGATTTTCTGCCTTTAGTTGTCTTTGTGGTGCCTTTGCACATGACACAATTCTTGCTTCTCTCTCTCAGGTGTATTGCTCTGGGATGCAGACTGATAGCCCAAAGGAATATGTGACCCTTGTAAACGGGGATGCAGAGAATTTTTCAGAGGTGTATGGATACAGGTAAGAAATCCTGTAATCGTCTACCTCACAGTGTTTTTGTTTTCCATGGCAATATTTCCCAGTCATGAGTAGAAAGAGTTCTCTTTTGATTTAGATTGCACAACCCGACTGAGTGTCCATATAACGGGAGCAGACGAGAAGACTGCCAGTGTAGGAAAGATTACACAGCAGCTGGGTTTTCCACCTTCAGCAAAGTAAGGCTGGACCTGAACACTATGCAAATAATAAGTGAGTAAAAACAGGGCCTTGCCATTAAAAAAATGTTTATTTTTACACAAATATAGCTGTGACTACAAGCAAGCAGTAGTACTGTAGTGAACAATATTCCTGAGAATTCCTGTTAAAAGCTGCTTTTAGACTTGGTCACCTGTTTGCTGCTTTACTCTTGGAGACTGCAACTTGAGTACATCAGAGATGCTCATGTTATTTCTCTGTAAAACAGGAAAATATTAAGGCAATTGCTGGTGTATCTGCTGTGCAGAGTGAGTATTTGCATGCTCCCAGCAGCCCAGTGTATTTTGTGAAGGATTTTATTTTATTTCATTTGGTCCCCTCTTTTCAGAATGGACTCGGACACAAAGCCTAACCAGGGAGGAGCTGCCCCACCCCCCCTCCATTTTACTCAGAGAGGTGTCAGGAGATGCCAGTGTAGGGGTCTCCACCGGGATGGGGATGCTGTTCCCAGTGGCCAGGGCAGACGAGTCTCTTGGCAGAGCCAGACCACGGGGAAATAATTTGTGTTGAGAGCTGGGGACATGGATTCGCAGTGGAGAAAGAGACTGTAACTGTGCAATATGAGTAACACACTGTCTCTTTTGTCATTCCTGTGAGCTGGGAGCCCATCCCACCACCAGAGACCCTTTAGCATCCCATAAGGTTATGGTTTCAGTCCCCCTGACTCCACTGCTATCAGTTTCCAGCAAATGTTTTAAAAAAACATATTGTTGGGAGTTCATTCAGTAAATAGCTAAGTGGTTTTTTAGCAAATCAAAATCCTTCCCTGTAAAATGACTCTTTATCTGATAAGTGGTTTTTATCACTTAATTTTCAAGACCTCCCAGTCTATCAATCTGTAAAAAGCTACTAATAATCTGTAAAATCTTATTAAAAGGTAAAGATCGCAAAGGAACCACCCTCAGGGAATTTGATACCAGCTCCCTTTGAATTTCAAAAGGAGCTGGGCACCAACCTCTGTCAGGCAGGAGCTATCTCACATCCCCATCTAAATGAGTCTCAGTTACTTCAGATCCCTCCAGAGCAAAATACTCCAATTCCCTTTGAAAACCCGACCCGTGGGCTGGGGCAACCAGGAGAGCAGAGATGTTGTTTGCCTTTGTTTAAAAGAGAGATTTAGAAGGTGCTGTAGCCTTCTTGAAAGTGGGGAATTTTTTGATAGAGAAGTAAACCCCAAGTCAATGGTTCGAGTTTTGTTGTTATTTATACCTTGTTCCTAAATCACCAACGGATTTAAACTGAGCTGTAAATACTGAGTGTAAGTGTCCTGTTAAATTCAGTGCTCATGTGCTGGGAATCACATGTGGGATGAATCAGGAGATTTAATATTAAAAAATATAGTAGTCTTGACTTCATAAAAATATAGTAGTCTTGACTTCATACATTAATGTAGGAAGCCAGCTTTGGTGAATTTAAACTTTAGCAAAGAGCATGTTTACATTTATTTTGTCTCTCTCCCTGCATCTTTCTTTCCATGTTATTCACCAACTCTTCTCCACAGCAACTGATTTACAGTTTGCACGGACACATGATGGACGACCTGTTCCTTATGCCACTGCTGGGGACTGCTACAGTGCTGCCAAATGCCCGCAGGTATTTGACAAGAGCATTTAATAGGAATTGGTGCCATTTGTTATGTTCAGACCCTCTATTAATTACTGCTGATCGAAGCAGCCCAACTTCAGTGAGTGGCACATTCTTATCTCAGTGATCTGAAACTTTTCCCTTTGTGAAGATGGAGAAGGTGATGGAGAAAGTCCGCTTTGCGAATGTGAAGAAAGTAGTTTCCATTTTGCAAGTTATCAGGCCAGTGGCTGGCTAAGAGACATTCCCTAGGGCCTCAGTAAAGGAGAAAAGGAAGAAGAAATAGGCTGTGGGGGAAGAACGGGGTTTTGCTTGCATAGTTGAAGGCAGGAGGATCAGTCCATGACAAAGCTTGGTGGAAATGCTGGGCAGGGAGAGCAGTAGGGAGTAGATGCTTTTTGAAAGTCTGTAGGAGACAAATAAGACTGTGTTAGGGATGGCTTGCTGCATGTTCCCAGCATACCCACCTTTTGTGGGGCTGGGGGATAAGTGATCTGTTTGGATAGTCCAAAGTATTGGATGGGCCATATTGTCAAAGGGCATTAACAGGGAGTCACAGCAGCGGACAGCAGAGGGCAAACCTCTCCATCTCCTTCCCTCCCTGTTTTCAGAGCTGACACTTTCCTGCAGAGCTCAGCGGCTTAGGGATTGACTCCTTACCTCAGGAATGCTCATAAATGTTAATAACCATCCACCTGACCCAGACAGTTTGCTCCTCACAGAAAATCAGCATTCCCAAGGCAGCAAGTGCAAGGAGCAGAGCTAACAGCCATCTGGTACTGCACAGCCGTGCTGGGCTGTGGGTCAGCCTGGGGATGTGTCCAAAGGATCCCTCTGTGAGTCCAGAAATGGTCAGGACTGGAGACTGAAAATAGGGTGAAGGGAGGGCTGGAGGGCTGAGCATTGGGTGCTGGCATAGTCCTTAATTTTCCATCTATCTTTTGCATTTTGAGAAAGGGTGGAATTAAGTGTTTTAAACAAATAAGCAAATGGAAGAGTTTTTATTTCACTAGTTTGGGGAGGGGGGGGGGCTGGGGAAAGCAGTGGAAAATAAGGAAAACAAGGA
>VZRS01010787.1:373508-430602 GCA_013398055.1 Ifrita kowaldi | reverse complement strand
AGGACATGTGTGCCCTCTCCAGTTGAGGAGGGAGCACAGTGGCTGCAGCACACCCCTGAGGTTCCTTCCCATGAGCTGCTGGAGCACGTCAGGCTCTGCAGTTTGCCATGGAAAAGCCAACAATGCCCTCAGCCGGCAGAGAAGAAGCAGTGCAAAACCGGGCTAAAGCGATGAAAACCCGGGAAAAAAGGCAATTCAAAAGCAATCTGAAGCCCCTCCTTCTCTGCAGCCACCAAGGAGAAGAAATTCCTAATGTGAGCCATGCTGTGATTTGCACAATGGGTTAATCATGGTCAGAGCAATGGAAAACAAGGAAAACATTGCTGTCAAGATCCTGTTAGAAAAGTGACACCGTGGTGTGCTGGGAGTCTGGAGCACGGCATTTTTGGGATAACCAAATTTTTTTTTTTAGGGTCGCTTCAGCATAGACCTGTATGGGACAGGCCTGTCCCTAAGGGGAACAGCCAAGTGGCTCTCACAAGGGAATTACGCAGTGTCAGAAATTCAGAAATCCCCAGTAAGTTGTAACTTTAATTATGGCTATATCTGCTCATCAGAAGTTTTTAATTGCCACATTGTTATTCATGGTAACATCTTCCAATAGAGACTAACAAAAAATTAATATCTGACATTAAAGTGTTACATGTAATTGTAGTGGGGCGAGGCCCTCGTGGGTTTGACTTGATCAGAGTTATTGCAATTAATTAGTGAGCCTGATTAACTGTGAAGCTGAAAGTGCTGAGTGCTGTGGGGCAGATATATCCTTAATTAGTTGCCTGAGATGTCCAGCATGAAGTGTGCATCACAGGGAAGGGCAGCAGGACAGAGTCAGGACTGCAGAGCAGGGTTGGACCTGCAGATAGGGTCTGGTGCCAGGCAGACCCCTGAGTAGGAATTGTTCCCAAAACATCGCTGAAAAAGTGTGGAGGATGTGGACCTTCCTGCTGGTCTGGTCTGGGTTTATCTCCTTGGGAGAATCTCAAGTCACCGGAGTGCTGCAGGGGCACCATCCCTTGTCACTGCCTGTGGCTCTGCTGGCTGGAGCCTCACGGTAAACCAGGCAGCCCTTCACAATCACTCACAGCCAAATTTGTACTTGTACTGCTTAATTTGCTTGCCTGTTAACACCTCCTGCAGTCACTGTGTGCCTTCACTCTGTTGCTTCTGTGTCATATTATGAAATGGTAGAAACCCAGGATTGCTTTTCTGGCTGTTACTTCATGTGAGTTATCCCAATTGCCCCTGTTAAAACTCTCCAAAGGAGGTCACCATAATCATTTAATAAACAGCAATTTGCAAAATATTCTCTCCTGTACTGCTTTCAGTCTCCCTCTCTCTGGGGAGCCTGAGAGCAGTACAGGAGAGGTGCTGGTGCTCTGAGCTGATGCTACTGGTCTGACCATGCTACAGGTGGAAGAGGACCAGCATAGGCCCTGTATGTCAGTTCCACCAGGTGCTTTTCTATTCTCCCTTTCTTAAAGGAGAGAAGTCAACTTTGGGGTTGCTGGCAGAATTAAAACAAACTTTAAGGAACAGGGCTGCTCAAAAATCCTCCATCACCTAGTGGCATTTGTCAAGTGCTGTTCCAAGGGTGTAATTGCCCGCAGGAGCAGAAGAAAGAATGGTGTAGCAAGAAGAGATGATAGCAGCCTGCTGCAGTCACAGATCAATAATGTCAAGGGCAGGGTGGAGCTCGTTTAAAAATAAATGCTTTGTGCAAGCTTGTTGTGTGCTTAAGTCCAATTTTCTGGTAATTGAGGGTTGAATTGCCCTCAAGGACTGTCTGTCCATTGTAATGACCAACAGGAGAAAGACTCTGCAGAGTGAGATGAGGAAGGCCAGATGGAGGTATTAATCTCCTGACTCAAGCCCAGAGTTGCAGCCTGCTTGCTGGGCTCACCTGGAGACCAGGTCAACCTCAGGACCACTCCATATTTTCCCCTTCTAGCTGTGGGATGGGGAGGAGGGTTGGCACCTCAGCAAGTGACATCACCTCACCCCATCACTTTCCCTCCTCTCTTGTCTCTGGAGCCACTCCAGGACTTTCCCTTCCAAGTGGATGTTTCCTGGTATTGCCTGCAAATACACTTCCCATGCCCCTCCCATGCTCGGGCAGAGCTGAGGAGTTGTTACTGTCCCAGAGTGGTTTTGATCTCGCATGAGCCAAGTTTTCTACTCATCACTGTTATTCACTATGGGGCAAACTGGAGAAAGCAAATACCCTTGAGATATCCTCCAAATGGCCTTCTCCTTGGGCAGCTTTCAGTTTAATAAATCAAAACTACCCTTTCCTATTTGTGTATACCATCTGACCTGGTAGCACTAAAGAGAATTACATTTGCGTGTATTTGAATACAGTGGTGATTTTGTAGATTGATTTAGGCATCATTTGTTTTCTTTCCAAGCCATTTTCTATTAAAAACCCTGGCTCAATTAACCCAGATCTGGCCCTTCTGCAGCATGGAATTCCTGAGCTCTTATTGAGCTGTTATTTTTGATTTTGCCTGCAGGATGGTACCAAAGTAGTAGGAAGATGTGGTGGTTACTGTGGGAAGTGCACTCCATCATCTGGAACAGGCCTCGACGTTCAGGTGTTATAGCAACGGTGAGTTCCCAGCTGCTTGTGCATGAAGGAAAATCTTCCCCAAAATGCCCTGAAGGAGCAGATCAGGCCATGCTTGCAGAAACACATTGAGTGCATTGGTTACAGCCACCCACCCCACAGAGCATCCTGGTGGGATCCCCTGCTCCCCCAGTAACCCTTATGGATACAGCACTGTCACTTGGAAACACCTTCCCACCTTGCGGGCACCCACTTTTGCTCTCCTCTTGTGCCAGTTTCTCTAGTGACATGTTCCAGAGGCCAGGATGACTCTAATGTGCACCTTTTCTGTGTTTTCCAGGTTCTCTGGGAGCAGCCAGCGGAGTTGAGAGATGGATGAAGGATAGTGATGCAATACCTCTGCCTTCCACTTTTATATCTGTGTATATGTGTATATAGATCACATATTCCTAATGTACAGTATAATATTTATGTTTGGGATTATTTATTTTGATTTAATATTTTTGTACGTAAAATCATTATATTAAGGCTGCTTTTACTATTTTTATTTTTTATTGTTAAATCCTGCAGTCAAACCACTGCATTTTGCGTACTCTACATTATATGTAGCATTATGACAAGTGATACTTTAATGTCAATGTATTCAGTTGTTTACTTTCAGTCAGTAATTTTCCTTCAGTTATGGGCTGCTTTGGCCCTCCACGGTGCTACACAATCTGCATAGCAGTATTTTTCAATCTGTCTTTATGCAAGGAAAATAGACAAGATGTGCTTAAAATTTTATTTTTAGGGATTAGGCTGACAGCACTCAAGGAAAACATGACAATGAATACAGTGCATAGTTGCATTAGCAATCTTTATATTCTAGGTATGTTTTGAATTTCACATGACCTCTGTAGCCAGTGCTAAAAGCACTGGTTTGGTGCTAACATGATATTTATTATTGCTCTGTAGTTTTAGTTAATCCAGTGCCTTTATCATTGAAGAAGGGGATAAAGCAGAAAAATTGTCAGGGAATTCAAATCAGTGAAGATCTACCCCAGGTTTAGGATAATTCCTGCAGATGGATCTTCAGCTCAAGCCCCTTTTTCTTAGGGTTCTGAAGTGAGCTCACTTTTTTAAAAAATGTGTCTTTGTCTCCTAATTGCATGTGCCACTGTGCTTCCTGACTCCATCTGGAAGCAGGGTATTAACTCATCCCAGACAGGCTGATCAGGCCATATGTTTCCCTGGGCTGTGTGCTCAGAAGAGATGTAGAGTTTCTTACAGACTTTGTTACAAAATCCTAGTGTTCAGCTGAAAGCATCCCTGTGGTGTTCCCACCCCATGCGGCTGGTGAGGACCATGGGGACAGCATGCCCAGGGATGGGGACAGCACGATCAGCCAAGCCACCCCTTCTCTTGGCCAGGGGACTCCACTGCAGGCACTTGCAGCATTTCCCCAGCTTCCTACTCACTCCTAGACCATCTGCAAAGGGAGGCTTTGCTGCCTCCTTTCAACAAGATCACTCTGTACCTACAGATGATTCTGCCCCCCCCTTCAAGAGCAAGCTGCTCTACGCCTACTTCTGTGTTGCTTCGGATCTTCCTGGTAAGGCATCTGTGCTCCTTGCCTCTCCTCATTCCCATGTACAGCCAGACATTTACTGTTGGCTTTTTTTAAATCAAATTGAGGAGCCATCTCCCTTAGGTGTGGTGGCTCCTGCCTGTATATAGCCCTCTGCCTGTAGCATGCTGCGCTTTCACCAAGCTTCGTAGCACATTGAACGGGGGTGATGTGACCAGATTATTGTTGTAGTCTATGCCTATGTCCCTTATCTCTTTCTCCACAACTTTACTTAGTGATGGGAGGATGCTGCCCTTTCACCTTATATGTCAGGGCAGCCAGGGGCACAAAGTACAAGGAAAGGAAGCTTTTCAGCACAAAATTGCCACCGGTTTGGAAAACCAAAGAGACTTATCTGGTACTCCAGATAACTCTTTCCATTTTGGATGCAAGCAGTTACCAAACGCAGCCTTGGGATCTTGTGTGAGTCTTTTACAGAGCTCCCCAAAGGATGTATAACTAGTCTGTTACAAAACAGTTGGATCAATGGTGATAAATGATCTGATCCCTGGATGCATAGTCCGTGTGTGTGCTGGGCTGTGTTCAGCCATTAGAGTGAAGCCTGTCAGCCTGACAGTCAGGGGTTGATGCATTCCTGTCAGCTGGGAGACATCTCACAGGCAAGCAGGGCTGTATTACAGGCCGGCAGCTGAAGAACTGGTGAAGGAAAGGGGAAAAAAGGGAAAGAGAAAGAGAAAAAAGGGAAAGGGGAAAGGAGTAATAATGGAATAGTGATTTTCTAATGATAATTGCTTATGTATAACTTCTGTAGGGGAAAAGGGAAAATTGCACTATGAACTTTAGAAAGAAACAGTGCTTAGAAAGTACAGGCATATTATATTTTCTCTAATGAAGTGAATAGCTATTTATAAAAAGAAATACTATTTTGACCTGTACACATTCATTTCTACCATATAGTTTCAGAGCAGCTATTAACAGAGCTAGAAGAACCTAAAAAATATGAAATAAACTTCAAGAGAAAAAAATGACAGAGCATGGATCCTGTGGTTCCTTAATGGTCATCATTAAATAGAGCAGATTTTGAGGACCAGAGACAATAGATATTTCTTGTTCAGGAAACAACTCTGAGTTTTGTATATCAATGCCATTATTTTTCTACAAATTGGGTCTTTTTTTGCAAGGACTTTCCTGTACAATGTTTCTTTTCTTTCTGTTTATACCCAAAAGGAAATTAAAGACCTGTAAGACATGTCTTTATGGTCTTGCTGCATTTGCCATCGTATTTCAATACCTGTGTGCTACTATAGAGGCAAAATACTTTGTACACTAGGGAATAATACATTGAATGGTAAACATTCCTTTCTGTGCTGGTGTTTATTTCCAAGGTTTGGGTTCCTTGTTTGATTGTCCCATGCAAAAGGAATCTGGGATGGGAAGAATGATGTTTATATGGAGTGTAAAATCTATGCCCCAAATCTATGTCGGAGTCTGTGGACCAGGGACCACTTTGGAGCATGGCTATGACCATCCACTCATGTCCTGCTGGTTGGAGAGACTGATGCTCCCAAATTTCTGTCCAGAGAGGACTGCCCCAAGGTGCAAAATATACACAAGCACATCTCAGAGATGCCCCGTGCATTGTTCAGATGTGTCTGGTGACTGCCTGGTGCTGCCTTCAAAGACCAGGGACATCCTTTGCCATGAGATATAAGGGAGATAAACAGTTCATTTTGCAAATGCTTTTGAAGGGTGAGCTGGGGTAATGGGCCTGGTCCATACCACTTATAGTGCTATGGAAAGAAATGTAGAAAAAAAATCAACTTTTCTAAATTGGAAAAGATAATATCAAATATAGGAGAAAATTTAGGCAGGAGAAATTTGGTTTAAAAGGAAGCAAATGTAGGGACCGCCTCCCAGGATGTCAATCAAGTGTTGAAGTGCAACCAGTCTTACATTACCACTGCCCCAGATACTGCAGGTAAGCGTGAAGAAGTTGCAATTTCTGTCCTCCCTTATATGTTTCGCATGCTTTGTCTCAGAAAATGCTGCCGATCTCTTAGTGCTGGCAGCTCCAGCCTTATCTAGCTTCTATGTTTTCAAAGGAGAGAGGATTCCTCCCTTGTGCTGTCTGAAACACTGTCAGATGCAGAAAACAGAACATGCAGTATTTCAAAAGTTCAATTCTTATTTTAAATTATCAGTCTCTTAAAAGTGTCTTTTCTATAATTTATCCTTAATGAATGATTACAAAGACTTTAAAAGTGAGCTGCTGTGGAATGAATATATAGACCCTGAATCGTACTTAACCTTCCAGCTGAGAGGAAAGATGTGTACTAACGTCTTTACAAATAATTCGATGGGTGAAGGTATGGGTGTTAAAGTCTTTGAAATGGGTCTTAATGTCTCTACTGACTTTGGGCAGCAGGTTTGTTGCAGAGCCCAGACAGCTTGGCTCCTGAAACAGACATGGGTCTGCAGAAGCCTGAACTTCTGAACTTCAGGGTAAAACAGTAGGTTCAAGGGGGGATATGGGATAGGCGGTTCAGGAAGGCTGTACCTTCCTAGTACCTCAGCCAGTGGGGAGAGGGCAACGTGCGGCCGGGAGTTTAGGATAAAAGGGAGGCTGTGCCCTCCAAAATCCCGAGAGAGAAAACCCTGCGGGTGTGTGCTCCGGTGGACTCTCTCCCTTTATTCGAATGAAGTTGAAGGACTCCTCTGTCTCCTTTTTGGACATAAATCTTTGGCGTTTGTGGATTTTCCTGACACAACCCTGTATAATGAAAGGTCATTTTAACACTTTCAGTGCTTAGGTTCTGTGCGCTTAGTGCTGAGGTTCTATGACAATTGCAGCGCTCTTCTGCAGCCTCATTGTGCAGCTTCAGAGACAGAGGTGATTGGCCTTCTGCCCCAGTGATGGACGTTTTTCCTCTATAGAAAAATAAAATGCTTTTTTTTGAAGGCTGTTGGAAAGGCACGTCTCAAGGAAATTAGTCCTAAATCAGGACGTTTGATTCCTTTCCTTCCTTTCCTCATAGCCTCACTTTGAAATTCGTATTGAAGAGTGCAGAGAGGCTTGGTCTACTGTGTCTTTCCAACACAACTCCTCAAACAGATGATTGAGGACTGACTCACAAGAAAGCATTCTGTCAGGGGAAGAGCACTTCTCCCATTACCAGGCAAAGGCAGAGGAATTCAACCCAACCCAGGAGTCATTAACAGCTGAAGTGGCTCAGCCCATGTGTTAAGTTCTCCCATCACTTGAACTCTTCAAATGGAGAACCCTTTCAATCAGGTCGTTGTAAGAGATGTGTTTGAGTTCATCCAGAAGTCACAAACCTTTGTAGTGTTGGTCACGTAGTGGGAGGGGATGAGTCCCTTAGCGGTACAAATTCCCGGAGGCACCTCTCCAGCTTGCATTGAGAAGGAGGAAGAAGCTGATGACCGAAAGTGGTGCCTGTCAGTCTCGCTCCAATATTTTCCAAGTATTTTCGCCTGTGAAGTGATCCAGGCAATTGGAATTGTAGCCTTCCAGAAGCAGATTAGTTGGCAAGTTTTTGACCTCTCTTTGCAATAGCGAGAGGAAGAGTGCTAAGAAGCATTCTTCTTATTTTTAGCCTTCACAGAAGAGTCTGAATTTCCACTTCAAAGTTGGCTTAATTTTTCAGCTATCTTATATTAGCAAACATAAGGCATAGATTTTGATAAAGAAGAAAAGAAAAAAGAAGAAAAGAAGAATAGTATTTTGACCTAACCCAAATGCCTTTTATACTTTATTTCCTGGGGAGGTTTCTTTTGTTTGTTTCTTTCAATTAAAAAAAACAACAACAAACCTGTGAATTTTTCCATGAAATTACTTCTGCCTCTCTCTAGTTATACATATTGGTTCCGAAGTGTTTGGAGATGTGATCTGTTGACTGTAAGAACAAGAAGATCTGATGTAGGTACCATTTCAAGCAAGGGAAGGTAGAAATGCCTTTCTCCTTTGTGAAGCTGATCCAAGTCCTTCAAGTGCAGAGTCTGAGGCCATGCCCATCAGTCCATTTCCCCCAGGAAAAACTCAGTTCTGCTGGGAGCAGAATGGTTTCCACATTACATCTCCTCATAGACTTTGGCACATGCCTGGCTCTAATGCTCAGTCTGAGCTGCCAGCAGCAAGATCAACCTGCAGCTACTTAAACATTTGTTGTCAGTCAGTGTCTCCGTTTCTGAAGAGATAGCATGAGAAGAAAAGCCAGAAGTCTGGAGTAATCTCTGAATACAAAACCCTTTGTATGTGGGACAGAGGGTGCAGGGGGAGGCAGGGCTCTGCATTTTCTCTCTCAAAATCATTACTTGGCTCCATTCATATGCTTATAATTTCTCCATCCTTCTTTAATCTGCGACTACATTTCGGATGAGCAATTAAATTAATCAGGTCTTTTTTGCATTGTCCTTTTCTAATCCATCCTCGATGGCTTGCTGACCTTCCTCTTTGAAGCTATTCACTGCTCGATGCCTGCCTCCCCCAGCCCCACACAGAAAGGAGCATTGACTGTGAAACGCTTTCATTGCTCCTGCACCCAGGAGTAGGGAAGTGGGAATGGCTCCCTGCAAACTGACTGGCAAGAACAGACATGTCCAGGTTAGTCACTGTTACTGGCAAATACAAGTAGCGGTAAATACAAGTGGTGCCTCCAAACCACCCCTGGCAGGCGGGAGCAAGGCCGTCTGCAGCAGAGGATGCAACCAGGTACCAGATGCTGCTAGAGGCTGAAGCTGTGGCCTCATGCATGGCTTGGACTTCCCAAGACTCTTCTCAGCTTGGTCCCAGGTTTGAGCAGCCCTTTGGAGCAGGATCCAAAGGGTGTATAGTAGTGGGAGCATGAAGCTCTGCACTTCCCACTGAGGCTGATGCCTTGCCAGAGCTTAGAACAAGCAGGTACACACTGCGGCAATCTTTCCCTGCTTCAGAAAATGCAGCATAGCTGAACTGGCAAACAACTGAGACCTAGAATAACAAACTACAAGCTGCTGAAAGGAGGTGTAGGGCAGCAGAGGCCATGGAGGTTTGTTTGCTGGCAGCACAGGAGCAGCATGGTGAGTCTGAGCCTTGTCTGTGGGAGCAGGAGGCAATGGCCTTTCTTATCTGTGCTGGGGCTCGGCTGCTGAAACACTTTGTTGTCTTTCTCTCCTTCACCATTCTCCTCCCAGGGTATCCCTGAGCATGCCATGTCTTCTCAAATCCACGTCTCAGGCAGACAGTCCACCCTGACCAGTGGTACAGGTGATCTAAGGAAACCCCAGCAGACCACTGTGCTGACTCACTTGAGCTGCTGCTCCA
This sequence comes from Ifrita kowaldi, assembly GCA_013398055.1. NCBI lineage: Eukaryota > Metazoa > Chordata > Aves > Passeriformes > Cinclosomatidae > Ifrita > Ifrita kowaldi. The sequence goes on along the minus strand of VZRS01010787.1, from coordinate 421,152 downwards.
TTCAGGAAGGGCAAATGAAGAGGTGATACCTTTCAGATCCACTTTTTAGAGATATTTCTAAATTCTGCTGACTGGATTGCATAAAGTGGGGTGTCCTCAAGTCATTTCAACAGCTCTTGTCAACACCGACAGCTTCATCCTGCTCTGTGTGGAAAAATGCAGTGGGTGTGCCTTGTGCTGGTGCAGAGCTCACCTGGTATAACCCCTGAGAGCTGCCTGCCTACCCAGGAGAGGCTGGTGTCCAAGATAACCTGAGTATATCCTCCTCTTCAGCTTTCCTCCACACTGTGCAAATGGTATGTGAAGCTTTCCAGGTACGACTGGCATTCAGATTTCACTGATGGTATTTTCCCATCTGATCATTCCCAATGGCTTGAGCCTTTCAAGAACTTAAACGTATTGCAGCATTTAACTTGGGAGAATCAGAAGCTTTTGACAGAAGGTATGTCCTGGGCTGTTTGCCTTGGCTAAAGAACTGGTGGCTCCAGCAGGCTAAAATAGCACCAGTATAAAACCTGACAACATTGGTGTCCAGAAAAGAAACAACTTCTGGCATCTCAGGGCCACAGACAAAGTTTTCTGAATTTTCCCTTTGACCAGATACCTAATTTCTTGTGATCAGAGCTACCACCAGCAGCCTGGTTTTGCCAGGCATTTCTCTCCCCTATTTATAACGTTTCAACCCTGTAAAATGGTAAGTAAAAGACTCTTTTCTTTTTCTGCCAATGAAAGGACACAATAAAGCAGCTTTAAAAACATGAGTAAAAGGACCTTTCCACCTGCAGGGTGGCAAATGAATGATTAATGTGAGGGATTGCAGGACATCTGTGACACTTCCAATGCCATGGCAAGGGCAGGGCAGGATGGCTTCTCTCCTACCAGCTCACCTCCTGCCAGGCCTGCTGACACCTGCCTCTCTGCCAGTTACCCCAAATTGGTTTGTTTTTCCTTATCTTCATAAACGGTCCTGAAAAGTCAAAGTAGCATGGCAGAAGTGTGAAATTACAACGCAAAGCAAATAATTCTGCTGCACCAAAAGAGAGCTCCAGGGAGTGAGGGGGAATAATAGAAAATTACTTGTTGGTATAGTGCAAGGATGTTGTGTGCAAATTGGCAGAGTCCCACCTGATTGCTTTGTTTAGCCTCAAATAGAAAGGCATTAAGCAACCACATGAACCGTGAACCGGGGCCATCTCCCACCTCTCCACGCCCCCCCCTTGTCAGAGAGGCTAGGAGAACTGCACTGGGGGACCCCTGAGCTTGACAGCAGAGAAATATAGGTCTGGGAAAAGCTGCAGCACTGTCATTTCATTTCGGGGAGCAACAGCCATAAGGATGAGGAGAGGGTTGGAAAGGAGCAGGAGGGAGGGAAGGGGGATGCACAGCCTGTGACACTGCCACGCTGGCATCAGAGATCAGGGTGCCCAGGGTCCCTCCAGCACCTCAGCAATGCCCAGCCGGCCCAGTTTGAGAGGAGTAGGTCCCTTTTGGGGGCGGGAGTAAATTTAATGTATCCACTTGGCTCTGCATTTCATAGCAGGTTCTCCTCTCCACTGAGTGGGTCTGGGCTCCAAGTTTTTGTTGGTGTGGACTCCAACTCCCAAATGCTATTTACAGGGAAATTGAAGACCGCCTTGAAAATTAACAATAGATGGCTATAAATCTTACTCAGTTACCTAGCAACTAACACAATAAAATCCTAAGGTTAAAAGGAGAAGGGTTATTTGGAAATACCTTGGGGAGCACATAATGGCCATTTGCATTCCTGGGTGGGAGGACACAAAAAAAAAAAAAAACCTGGGATATTTACAAATGAGTGTATTGATGAAAGAAAAAGGGTGAAATTACTCAGTACGGTTTTAATCAAAATACCTCAGAACAGAGAAATCTAACAAAAAAAGTAGCAGTCAAATGACTGTGATAAAGAGCACTCAGAAAATGTATGGTGATCTACAGAACTTGTAGAAGGGCTTGTTAAGTTGCTAAGCCCACCTTGTTGCCATTTGTGACATCTGAAGTGTGTGTATTGCAAAGAAACCACATAATAAACGTTCAGGGTGAATCTGACCATTACATGCCTGATGGAAAATGCCCCAGAAAAACCTACACAGTGCAAAAATATTTAAAACCGAAGTAACATAGCATGATTCATCCCGGCCTGGGTTCCTGTTAAGCACAGCACAGACTGAAATTCCATATCCCCACCTCAAACTGGGGTTTATGCACAGCGTTTTCTGCCTGCAGTAATTGCAAATCTTGGAGCCGGAATGAGCAGAAACACTGAAAACTCCTAAAAGACTCCCATGGGGGCACATTTACCCAGGAAGAAGGAGGCTTGGTGGAGGAACGATGCAGCAAATTAGATGCCTGGTCCCCAGCACACTTCTTCAGCAGCTGTGGCACTTAGAGGTATTTTTAAGTCCTCCTTTTGCTGTTTGAAAGGCTTCAGACAATAACTTCCTAATAACAGTCAGACATTTATTACCTTCAGGGTACTAGATGGAGACAGGATTCATGTTGAGCTGTAATTCACCTGCACAGGCTGCTGGCAGGAGGAACCACGAGGGGACTGACTTGGTCTGTAACAGCCAAATTCACCTTGGCATCACAGAGAGGAGAAATGGATGGGTCCAGCATCAAAATGAGAGCTGCTTTCTGCCTTACTCCAGTGCTTTCTGTTGGTGCTACCCCTGCCTTGGTGCTGATGGTCAGGGCTGGACCGTGAAAGGCACAGGGGTGTCAGAGCTGATGGAGGGATGCTGAGAGCTTTCTGCATGCGAGTATTTTGGAGGTGATTTCCTGACATGAGGCATGGTTTGCAGGATAGAAGAGACAGGGGCACTTTGCTGGAAAGGCTGGCAAATTTTCCTAACTTCACACACAAAAGTGTTTTGTCTGCCAGCTAACTCCTATCCAGAATTGCTGGACCAGAGCTGGAGGCAAACTTTCCAAGGTCTTTGGTGGCACAAGTTGTCCCCATATTTCCCATCCCCTGGTTGCAGCTACTGCTGTGGACCTGCAGCTCCTCTTCTTGGGTGGTAAGGGCTGCCCACTGGGCTTGGACACAAGTCACTGCTGCTATTGCACATGCTGGTGTCCCAGATGCGATGAAGGTCACCAGGAGAGCAGAGCCCTAATGACAGCTCTGCCCTGCATCCCGGGCTGCTCTCTTGCACAGGTATATCCCATGCCAGTCTCTGCTCCACCTACCTTGTGACCAAAAGCTAACACAGGAGCTGCACTTTATCTTTCCCTGAGCTCTATGATTTTCATCATAATTATTTCCATAGTATCAGGTACAACAGGGAGCAGGACACAAAGAGCACCCCTGTCATTTCCCTCCTTTTGGGAATCCATAACTTCAAAACGGAAATGGGTCCAACTCACAGTGCCTGAACGGAGCAAATTGGGTTTTAAACAGGTTTAGTCATGAGAAGGGCTGGAAGGAGAGTCATCCCTAGGCAGGTTTGTTTGAAACAGAAATGGGAGGGGAAGATGACGTATGGAACAATTTAAGTGACAGCAGAAACAATAATTTGTCAGACAAACTGTCTGGCATGTATTATACATGTGTGTCTGTTTCTGAGCCTATTTGACAGCAGTATTTGACACCCCCCACCACCCAGCTGAGTCTGCCTCCACTCAAGATTAAGATCTCCATGTTTATAAAAATAATAACGCAAAATCCCCTCTTGAAAGTAGCTCCCATGGTAGCACAGGTAGGGCTGGAGCTGTGTTGCTGTCCCCTGCCCACCCAGCCATGCCAGGATGGTGCATCATCCCCTTTGCACATGGTGAGAACAAAGGAGTGGGAGTTTATTTCCTGAGAGACCTTTACTCTTGGCAGCTTTTCTGGGGGAGGAAAGAGAACAGGAGCGTTCAGGCCAGTGAGATAATGTATCCCCTCCCTTTCCCAAATGCATCCCAGAGATGATGTTCTGGCCTAGCTGTTTCCTTATGTAGATGCAGCATCTGAGCATCCCTAAAATGTGGATGGAGTCCTCCTGAATAGCCTTTCATTTATCCTGGATGTCTCAGGCCAGAGGGAAATTGCCGTTCCCATGAGATATTTAGGTGACCAGGAGTCCCTAGGGACCTGACTTCACTGGGGTCTGTGCTACCTGAACATTTTCATGGCTCTATGTGGACATGATTTCCCCAGATCCCTCTGCAGGCACACCAGAGCAGAAGCAGTGAGCACCCCTCACCCCTCTTACCTGCATCTTCTGCCCTCCCAGGCTGAGCCCTCATCTTCCCTCTTCTGAACATGTTGATGTAAGTCTTGATGCTCAGAACCTCCCCTGCCTTTTGCTTGTATATTAAGGAGTCACCCGCTGTGCCTGCAGTATCTGCTAGCATGAGCCTGGAGGATACAAGCGTGCAGGGTGACAGGGAAGTTTGGTAGCTTCATGGACAGCTTGGGATGGAGGGAGGGGACCAGCTTGCCTTGTTTTAGGTAGCAATTTAGGACCTGCATCTTCATCAGAAGACTGGAACTGTGATTCAGTACAGCCACACCTCCCAGGAATTTACCCTCCAACTTTGACTTACTTTTGCTGTTTTAAACACATAGCAGATGTCCTCACCAGCCCTTTTATTGAGGGCACACAGCATCTCTTGCAACAGCAGAGCAATTAAAGAGGATTTGCAGGTCACCTTTAAAGCATTTCCCACAGCACGTCGAATCTTGTTGTAAGTCCTGTACCTAATACTGCTTTTATTTCAGCAGTTTTAATTGGAGTTTTAAATATTCTGAATTTTATGCAAGACACCCAAAGTGCTAGAGATTTTCAGGCCCTCTCTTGCATGACACCCGTTCCCTGAAATCCCACTGTCCTTCAGTAGAGATAACAGTAACTCAGCACCCCCATAATGTATTCGACATTGGATACAGGTTGTATGTGGAGATGTTTCAAAATGAGGTCAAACCCCAGTCTGCAACCAGTTGCCCACTGTGTGATGAAATGTGTACTTAGAGAGATCACCTCTTCCCTCGAAAGTTTATAATATATTCATGCACCACTGTATGAGTTGGGAACTGGGAGAGAAAGCAAGAAGGAAAATGATGAGGAAATTTAGCAGAAGGGAGCAGTAGAGGGAAGCCTGGAGGGTTTTGGAAAGGTAAAAATAGCAACCACAGAAAAACAGAGCAGGGAGCATTAAATATTTTCCCAGTGCCATGAAGAAAGCCTGTGGAAAAGGCAATTTTCTCCATGATAAAATTCCCTGTGTGGGGTCTTTTTCCATAGGTTGGGCTTGTTCGTTTTATTTGGGTTTTCTTCTTTTTTTTTGGTTTTTTTGGGGGTTTTNTTTTTTTTTTTTTTTTTGTTTTTTGGGGGGTTTTTTTTTTTGTTTGTTTTTTTTTTTTTTTTTTTTGGTTTTTTGGTTTTTTGGTTTTTAAGGACGCACAGTGTTTCTGGCAGGAAAGAGTGAAAATCTCCCTGAAACTTTTTGCCTGAGAGTCTTCAAGAGGCCACTTCAGCTACACAGCTCCCAGCCTCATTTCAGCCTCCCAGAGAGGAAGATACAAGAGAAAAATTGACAAAAATGAGAATGATTAAATGAAAAAAAAAATGATCAAAGGTTTACCATTTTAACCAGCTGTGAGGCAGCAAGGCAAGGGAACAAAGAGGCAGGGAAGGAGGGGAAGGAGTTGACAGGATCTGCAAACAACCACAGCCCTGGGTGAAGCTGTGAAATGCTAATGGCGAAGCTGCTCCAGCCCCACTGGGGACGAGTTTCTGAGTAGCCCTGTGCTCTGCGAAGCGTTTGCTGCTCCCCCTCTCCCCACAGTTCATTTTGCTCTGCCTTGCACCAGACGTGCTGTTTGATTGCAAACTCCAGGGACACGGGCTGGTTGTTGGCTGTGGGCATTGCTTTTAGTGCATTGTATATATGAAAAGAGTGGGCTGATGCATGGACAGCCCCACGGCTACCAGCCCCACGGATTCCAGGCTCACAGCTCATAGCCCCACGGATCCCAGGCTTCCCGCTCCCAGCCCCACAGATCCCAGGCTCACTGCCCTGCTGGCCCACAAGTAGCTCTGGGAGGACCGTGAGCTCCGGGGCTGTAACAGGTGCTTTGTGTCCTGGCCCAGCTTCTCAGGCTGCAAATATATCTCCCGTCAGTGTTTTTCCCTACACCCTGGTCGTGTTTGTGGACTAAACCTATTCTCCTCGAGGAGGCGATCAGACGCCTGCAGGAACCCTGGATGTTCACTCCCTGTCTACGCCAGTAAAATTCCCCTGCACAGCGCAGCGTGCGCCCTTCAGCCCTGCTGAGCCCCACCTCTACCCTTCGAGAACTCAGCTTCTTTACTACCACCCGAGCTCTGGAGCGTAACGAGGACTTTGCACTGCCCACTCCAGACCCGCCCGAGCGCTGTGTTCCCGAGGGCGGCGGGACCACAGCCAGCGCCGGAAAAGGCTTCGGGAGCGTAGTTAACTCTGAAGCAGAGCGATGACAGCGAGACGGGGGGAGNCCGGGGGGTCTCTCTCCCTTCGCTCCCCGCCCCGCTCCGCTCCAACCTGTGGCTCCGTCCCACCGCCCGCTCCCGCTGCGCCCCGGCGCCGAGCGGGTCCCCGGCGCCTATATGTACCCCTTGCTTGCGTCCCCCCTCCAGCCCTTCCCCTGCCCTCTCCCAGCCGTGTGGGTGCCTTTCCCCCGGGTGCTTGTTCCCGTCCCCTCCCGTCCCGCAGCCGGCGCTGACTGTGCTGTTTCTTGCAGCTGACGGCGTCGGGGGAGCCGGAGCGGGGCCAGCCCTGCAACACCTGCGGGGACCAGTGCCCCGGCTTCGCTCTGCACGAGTGGAGGTAAGGCCCGGCGAGACCCCCGCTTATCCTCCGGCCCATCGCCTCCGTCCCCCCCACGATAGGTCCCACCCTGGCTCTCCCTTCGCAGGGTTTTGCGGCTCCCTCCCAGTTCCGTGCGCATTCGGGGTGCAGGTGTGGCTGTTTTGGGAGTGTTTGTGTTAGTCCGAAGCGTGTTGCCCAGCCAGGGTGGGCGTTCTGGGGACATGGTGGGCCAGCCCCACACAGGTGTGCCCCACAGGTGTGGCCGTGGCCGCCGCCGGTGCGGGGCGCAGCAGGATCCAGATGCGGGACTGGGGTAACTGGTTTGGTAATTACCAACTCGCAGCCTCCCCACTGCGGTCAGGGGCTCGTCCTGCTGCTCTGGGTCATGCCGGGGACTGAAGCCGCCCTCACCTGGCAGGGACAGCCTGGGTGGGGTGGGAAGAGGAAAACAGGGCTGAAGGGGTTCTGGCAGTCTGCAGCAAACCGCTGCGTGAAACTCCTGCCTCCCCTGTGACTGGTTTTAGCCCTTGTCAGTGATGCCAAGCATAGATTTAGCTGTTAAAATGGATGGGAGTGTATAGGAATAAACAAGTATTTTTGGCTATTTCTGTAGTGTCTCTTTACAAACCTGACAGCGCTTATGCCTGCTAAGCACAGCAAGCCCTGGCCTTCTCCTGGGTCAGCTCCTTCTCCCCTCCCCATGTTCTGCTGACTCGAAATGAGTGCCTGCTGATGGGTGATCTGGGACTTGGTAACATTAAATCTGGGCTGTGGGCTCTGGGAGCTGTGCAACAGTCTTAGTAGGCCAGGGAGCCCTTAGCGACCTTTTAACCTTATTTTTCAGGGTATACCCTCTTCTCCAGTATCTGCTATACTTGGCATTCCTCCCAGCCTCTGCCCTATTTCTCAGAGCTGTGTCTCACCAGATTAAAGCTTGGGTTCAGAGCAAGGAGGGGAATTGATGTATTCCTTTTGAGTTGTATCTTAATGTTCAGCCTTGCAAATCATAGTTCCCTGTGGCATTTGCCCCAGGGTGTGGTGGGATGGATTCCATAGGGTGAGGTCTGCCCTGAGAGATGCACAGTGGCAGGTGGGGCTCGCCGTGGTCCTCCAGCCTGGCCCTCCGCAGGTGCTGATGCCACATTCAGGTGCATCATGTCCGACCTCAGACCTTCAGGAGCTGAAGGTGTCCCTTTCTCCTGGGCTGCAGGAGATATGGTCTCCTGACACCCTCTCAATGATATAAATCTATTAACACACATGTGGCAGATTCAGAAGGTCACCCCGGAGTTGTCTCCTTTTCAGGGCTTTCCCAGGCTGTCCCAGGTTTCCTCATGTCACTTCAGAACCGCTTTGTAATGCTTAAAAATGTCAAGGAGAACTTTCAAATGCAGGATAAGAAGAAAAGCCATGGTCACCAACAATATTTCTCCCCTGCTCCAAGGACTTGTGAGGTGCTGTGGTTCATGTTTTGTTATGTCCAGAGGGTACAACTGTACAGTAGCTTTTGAAGAATTAAGTGAATTTTGATGGCATCCCACTAGATGCCAAATAGCCCAGAAGAAAGGGCACCCAGCTGCCTGGGGAGCGCCAGATGAGAGGGATGTTGCAGCTCTTTTCAGACTGTGCCCTCTGCATTGGCACACTGTGCCTCTTGGCCAGATCCTGCCAACCCCATGTGCAGGAGGGTCCAGCCTGCCAGGACTACCCATAACCATCTCCTTTGCTGAGGAACCCCAGACATGGGAAAGGATTTTTGCTAAAACAGTGTGGATTTTTCCAGCAGCTTTCTCTCAGGAAAGAAGTAGTTACATCCCCTGGGGCAGGAGAAGGATGGGGACCCTTTGGGTATGGGTGGGGTCAGCCCCCAGAGGCACTGCAGCCTTCGTGCTCCAGGTTTGCATTCCGCTGAGCAGGTTAGGCCTTACGCCAGGACTCGGTGAGCTGAGAGCCCTCCTGCAGGCATTCCCATTTAATTGCCTTGATATAAGAGTAATTACACAATTAAACCAAATAAAAGCAGCCTATTTGCCATAACACAACAGAGAGGAAATGTGTTCATTTTTTACTAGCCAGTGGTCTATTAATGCCAGGAATAGGTAAGCAGGCAAATTATTCACAGAAGTTTTATAGGTTGAAAACATGCTGTGGAGCCTGTACCCTCTGTGCATGAGGTGATGCAGCCACTGCCTGGTGGGGCTGCTCAACTGAACATGCAGAATGAGACAGAATGAAAACAAGGGTTTGCAAGGAGATTCTCAGATTAGGGATATAATTCTGGACCAGTTGACCAGTAGACATTTGTAAGGCTTTTTATAATCCTTTAAACAGCGGAGTTTTGCTGATAAATGTAAATGGCATGTTTTTGCTTCAAAGATGCCGAGTGGTGATAATGCTTTAGGGAGACAGAACTTACGAACTTGCAGAAGCTGAAACCATTGCTGAGGCAGGCATTGTCTATACCTAATTATGCTGGACTGTGTATTTTCTACTTACCTGTGATTTTAGGTGTGATCTGTGCAGGCATTCCATCAAGCAGGCAGATTGCTTTGTTAGACAATGGCGATTCCTGTGCTTCTTGCCTTAAAAGCCACTTTTCTCAGAGATGGCTCTGAGCATTCGTTGAATTTATCATTCCTGGAAGCACAGGCATGCTTCCTGAGACAGGGAAACATCTTGAAAATAAATTATACTCTGCAGAACTGTTTTCAGAATAAGCCTGGTCTCTGTACTGTAGGTGATGTGCAAAAAGAAGATGAAAGGGGATTGTCGAATAATTAAGTAACGTCCTTGGTTTTTTAAGTTTGTTTTTGAATCTTCGTAATTTTGCTCTGAAATTATAATCCCACATTCAAGGTAGTGGGTGAATTATCCTGTAGCAGTATTAGCCTATTTAATGCTAATCTGGTGGAAGCAAGAAATTGAAAACACCTCGGTTAAACTAGAGCCCAACTAGAGCCTACATCTTACCCTCAAAGCTCTCTTCTGCACACAACAGATATCTGCCTCTTGTTGTAAAGCAGAAATTCGATTTTTAGTTTTAAATCATTTAGCCCCAAAGAGGAGAAAGTAAGTGGTTTGTCTGAGAAGGCTGAAGATAAAATTCCACCCTCCTTGGGCACAAAGTCCATGAGGACACAGCTATCAAACTATAACCAGTAAAACCCTGAATTTCTCATGGCCTGAGCAGCAAAACAACTCCCTCCTCTTGGCTCATCACTTTTAGCTGTGGTGGGTTGTCAGCAAAGTATGGAAGGACTGAGTTCATCTGTGTGGGCTCCAGTCTGGAGGATGGAAATGGGGTGTACATAACCATATCCTCATTAATACAGGTCAATACTTGAAAGGTGGCTTTGTGTGGAAAATGGGAAATCAAATTCAATAAAAATTGAACTCCTTAGGAGCCTGGTTGCTGTTTTCTAATCAGATCCGCATTACATTAAACTGTGTGCCATTCAGCTTGTTAACAGGCTTTGGCATTAAATAAAGCTGTCACTGTAGTTTGGTGAATGAATAGCCATTAGGAGTGTCTTTTTCATAACGTCTTGCAGAGAAAAGCCTTCCAGGGAGGTGGTCCAGGAGCAGGGAAGGGAGTTTATAACCTAGTCCCGGTGCAATTAATGTGAATATGCAAACCTTAAAGGTGACAAATGGTTGGCTTTTGCTGCTGTTAAGCTTACCGTGAAGAACTAATTTCAGATTTACTCTGGGTGAAATAAAATTGCAGCCTCAGTGCCGCAGTTAAAATAGCGGATCCTTTGGGAGATTGGCATGTGTTTAGCACACGGAACATGGTTGGTTTGCTCCTAGAGAAAGCCTTGCAAAATACTCTTGCAGTTCAACAGACCTTAGTGTTTCCTGCTCTCTACCTTCTCCAAACCTACCAGCTAAAAACATAGATGCAGGACACTCAGGTCTCAGGATGGTGTTTGAGTTTTGGTTTGAGGAAAGGGGGATGTACCACCTGGTTTGCAAAGCCTGCAGAGGCAGTGGCATACGGCTGGTTTCTGAGGGAAGGAATTCAGATGCTGTGACAGAGAAGACAATTTTAAAAATAGAATATGAAAACCTTTGGAGAAGTCTTTGTTGCCATAGTTATTCTTCTGGTTTGCAGAAGCATTTGAAAAGTAGCAATAAACATGACATAAAGACAAAGACTGGTTTGCCAGAGTTTTAGTTTCAGTGTGAGATTATGTCATACATCTTTTCTTGGAGCATCTTTTTCCTTGCATACGTCATGCAGTCTTTGTCCCTTGGAATCACATTTTGCCCGGGAAGAGATCTGCTTCTCTTCATGTGTTGCTATCACATGTCATGCTCTTATTATCAGTGGTGTGTGTTTGTACAGCATGCAGTGCCTGCCTTTTACCTTCCAGGGCAAATTTATGTTACCTGATGTAGTATCCAGTAATATCCCATATTAACAAATTTTGCTGCATAGAGTTGTTTCGAGCATTTATTTATTTATTTCCTTAACTCAGTATCTTGCTATAATCTTCAGCAGTCAGTCCTGCTGAGGTCTGATCTCATCTGGCCTTGTTGGGTCAGGGAGCATCTGCAAAGACAAACTTTTCAGCTTCTCAGGAGAGATGTGCCTGGAGATCCCAGGTGATCAGTCCAAAGGGTTGTGATTGACCACTGGATCACAAAAACCTATGGACAAGGAAAAGAGATGCATGTCATGAGACAGTGACCCAAAATGAGGTGGTGGACCAGAAGCCCAGTGATGTTTGATGTTGTTGGGTGATGGTGCACTAGTTGTTTTGCAACTCCCTTCTTTGCCTTGTTGACTGTAGGCAGGGAGTTGCTTGTGGCAGTGGATGTTTGTTTTGTTTGAGTGTTTGTTCAGTGCCCAGTGCTCTGGAGATTGCTGTGCACGAGCAATGAGAAATTCTGTATGTTTGCAGCCTTTGTCTGCATTCCCCCAGCTCTGATCCTGTCCATGGGAGGTACACCCCAGTAGGCTCCTGTATACATCCCTGGGTGCCTTTGGGTCTCCAGTTAGGTACCTAGTTCCTCCCCCAGAGAGCAGAAACAATAATATATGTAACACAGCACATGAACAAATAACACCAAATTCTGAAGCATTTGTTTCTGCTTCAAAAAAAAAAAGTACAGATTATTGCTTCCATATGTTTTCAGTATTTTTCGTAGGTTATGTCTCTTGCACACACACACTCCCAGCTTTTGCCTGTCACGAATAACAGGCTTTGTGCCTCTCTCCTTTAGGATTCAGATATTCCGCACTTCCTTGCGTGTTTATTTGAAAGGATTTGGAGATGTAAGAATAGCAATACCTTATCTTGAATAGGCTGATGTTTCTTTCACTGCCACGGTGAATTCTGCTGGCCTGGAGGGTTTTAGAAAATTCATCATTTTGCAGTGGGCAACCTGCTAAAATGGGCAAAATTCAACCAGTGCGGGTCTATCCCAGTGCAGCTCCATCACAGCACTCCTGAGATGGTTCCGTAAGGGCCTGCAGAGGGCTAAGGGTGCTGCTGTCCCTAGGGGACCTGTGCCTGTCCCTAGGGGTGGGCAGGAGTCACCTGCTTCCCAAAGATACTGTCATCCTGGCAGAGGGGATGCAAAAAAAATCAAAGGTTGGTTTTGTTTGCTGATTTTAAAGCGTTTCACAAAGCAGTTGGAATCATTAGCTTGTTTTTAATTTATTTTTGTGTGTTTATTTAGTCACAGGTTCAGAAAGGAGTAGCCATTCCCTGCCAGGTTCCTCAGTGACAGTCAGTGCCCTTCAGCCCCTGTGCCCAGGGTGGTTTATTGTGGGTGGCTGCTGCGTACACTGGAGCTCAGCTCAGGGGGATGCTGCAGTGTGCACTTGGCTTGGCATCAATGACTTCAGCTGTCCTAGTTTCTTACCCCTGCGAGATTAAACACTTGTGTAAGTGTTTGGAAAATCGGGTCTACTTTTTCTTTGAGCTTTTCACCCCCATGGTAGTAGGGATAGAGCAGGGGTGATGAGTGATGGCTCGTGCTGCTCCCACTGTTCCCACAGGAGCTCTACCGAGGGGCAGCCAGACCATATGGGGGTTTGGGTGGGTTGTGATGTAGGTATCAGCTTTGTCCTGCCCTGGGACAATCTTTTCCTAAATGTTGAGTGCACAGTTGCATTTAAGGGACTCCCAACCATTTTTTCTGACTTGCGGGTTCCATTTCTTCATGCCCTGCTGCTGAAACAGCACTTAAAACAGCCAAGACCGATAAGGTATCCTGTTTGTGTTGGCTGGGAGACACAGTATCCACATTACCAAAGCATTACAGTGTCAGAGGCGGTGTTGTCCCTGGCAAAAAGCCTAAAATAAATTCTTTAGGTTTTTGTATGCGATGTACAAAAGAGCAGGTGAGGTATGTACTTGTTTCCGGGCAAGCTGAGGAAGCCTGTTTGAAATCCTTTACAAGCCACTCAGGATTGTATTGCAAGAGCTCAAAGGAGTTTGAGATACTTGTTGATTGAATTTCAGCAGAGCACAGAGTCCTGCTCTGCAGCTGCTCTAACTGGAGCTACTCTGCCCAGCTCCATTGCCACTGAGCTGCCGACAAAAGCCAGAAAAGCATAATTTCTCCTAGGGAACGGGCAGGGTGGGTAGATTTTTCTGTCTGTTTTGAAGTGGCCTTGTGCAATTCTATTTTTATGAATGGCGTGAAAAAACACATGCAAGCTGTTGTGGGATTTGGGCTGATTTTGTGGGGTTTATTCTGTTTCTGGTGTGATTGTGAATGACACTGATGATGGATAGCTGTCTGCAGAGCAGACACACTGAATTCTAAGTTTGTGTGATATTTTACCTCTAAACAAATAATTTTAAAAGTTAGTCGGGTTTTTTTGCGCTATATTTTTTTGAAAATGACTACAACCCCTTCTTGGTATGCAAGGAGTGGAATGTTACCTGCCTGGTGTGATCGAGTTTGGCAAACAGAGTTTGCCATCCTGAAGGCAGAATTTGGCTGGTGAGCACTTTCCTGGTGCCTCAGCCAGGGGGCTGCGCTGCTGGACACTGGCAAAGCACAGTTGCCTCATGGAGACTTTCGAGATGGATTTGCCCGAGAGAGACCCACAAAACGTGTAAGCAGGATGGTTTGGCTTGCAGCGGGATCTCCTTGAAGCAGACAGCTGTCAGTGCTGAAGGCTGTGGTTGTGGATTTGGGAGCTGTATAGGTTGTGATTTAGTGGGACATGGTGAACTGATGTAACAGCTTAGTGCTGCTGGATGTGTAAGGTCGTGAGCTCCCTGTGCATCCACCCAAGCCCAGGGGAATGGGTTAAATCGCTTGTTGAAGACTGCTGAGCTGATGAGAGGGAGGAGGTGGGAGGTAAAGAGTTGCGTTGGTCCTGGGACATGCAAAACTGAGCTGTCGTCCCTGCCGTCGGCATCCTTATCCCATTACTGGATTTTCCTGCCCTGCCGTAGCCTCAGTCCTGTCAGTGCTCCTCGCTGGCTGCACAAGGAGTGCACAGATCCGTGTTCTCCACAGGATGTGTCCCGCTGGAGCCCGGCAATGCTGTGCTGCGTGTGGCACGTGTTGAGCAGGGAGGAAAATTCTTACTGCTTTAATAGAGAGTTTGCAACAGGCCTTTGTCACCAGCGAGGTGTGTCGTGAAAGAAAAAGCTGCCAGCCGCCGCTTTGGTGCGATAAAGGCTGGAACACGGGATGCCTAGCTGGAGGGGCCGGGCGCAGCTATTCGGCTGACGCCCACTGAGCGCTGCCCTCCTCTTTGTTGCTCTCGACTGTAGAGAGTACATTCAGAGCTTTCAAGAGTGTTTCTTTGGTTTTGTTCTTTTTCTGTTTGCCCTTAAAAAGTCAATCTGCAGTCTTTTAGACTTTTTCAAAGACATTCTTCCGTCCCCTCTCCCCTCCTCCCCCCGCCCAGTAATCCATCTTTATTACACCAGTGAGTCACTCTTCAAATAATGAATTGCGTTTTCATTGTCTGGCTTGTAAGTCTATCACCGAGTTTAAGGATGGCCTATAGTATCAGCTGAGACCTTTGGCAGCTGGCTTTGCCATTTGTGGTGCTCATTTGGGTATTTGTTTTTTTTCTCGAATGAATAATCTCCCAGCCGTGGCAGTAGAAAGCCGGACTCTTTCGTAGCATCTCCGTGGTCACTATCTAATGTTGGAGGAATTTGTAACATTAGCAGAATTGTCTGATGTGAGGAAAACTAATTTCAGGGTAAACCTCATGAGCATGGCTGTAAAGAACGTTTTTCTCATGCTTTCAGACCCCAGACATGCGTCAGTGCAGCCCCAACAGCCAGAACCTTTCTCAGTTCACCGGTGCTTAGGCCAAGAGGTATACAGAAAATTCAGGGTGCTCCTCTCTGGTGCTGGAGAGGCTGTTTCTTCCTATGTGTGGCTCTGCTCTTAACAGGACCCTGATGCCGGAGCTTATAACTTGGAGAGCTCAATTATTATTCTCACTGCAGAGAGAGACACTTTGTACTCAGCCATTGCAGCAAATATTTCGTCCCCTATCCATTGCCCTTGTGTGGATGCCGCTGCTGCAGTGATAAAAAACATAATGGCTGCTCTTGCTGATAAGGAGAGTGTACAAATATAATTATCGAAATCCCTATGCTGAGCCTGCGGATGGATGGAGAGTCCCTCTCCCTGTGAGGGGTTTCTGTTGCTCCGGAGCCTGCTGCTTGCAGCTCCTGGCAGCTGAAGTGGGAGCTGCTCAGACAGCTGTGAGCAATTAGTAAAGGATGTCTTTTCCCCTCCCTCCACTTTCTTTCCTCCTCTTCTCCTTGAAACCAAGTCACAGGCTCCAGGGAGTCCAGAGGAAAGCCCAAGCAGCTCAGGTTTGAGATGCTCCTGGACCAGCTCGAAGGTAGCCAGTGCTCAGTGCGGTCGCATTCCAGCAGCAGGGTGAAGGTCTAAGGATCCAATCCAATCTTGCAGGAAGCATACTGCAGCCAAGGAGCCAGAAATTATTTAGATCAAGCCAATAAAAAAATATTTCCATGGCAGCAGTAACCATAGGAAACCTCCTCAGCATGTCTTGGGTGGTTCCTGTTTCCTTTGCCTTCAGCTGTTTGCTTTGCAAGCGGAGCAGTGGTTGCAAGTTCCCTGTGCCCCTGGTGTCACCAGGAGTGGCCCGTGAGCCCAGCTGTCTCCAGGGGCTTAGCAGCCACACTAGGGGTTGTGTCACTGCTCCTTGTTTTCTCTTTTGCTCTAGTTGGTAAAAAGATGCTTTGAGAGGCTTCTTTAGACACCATAGTCTCAAAGCCACCTTTTTACCTGGTGTCAGCTCACAAATGTGCGTTTGATCCTTAAATACCCAAGGCATAAAAGTGAACTGGCTCCCAGGGTCCAATTCTTCTTCTTTTCTATACCATCTTAGAAAGATGCTTTTATATTCCCTCTGGCTCAGCTAGTGATGCTTGGCCTTGAACCAAGACAGGGAATCTAGGACAAGAATCCCTGAGAAGAGCAAGATGAAAAGTTATAAAAAACCACAGCGTTTTGTTCGGGGGAAAAAATGCTGGTAAAAGATTTCATTTAAAAAAATAATCTGGAATATTTTTGATCAGCTTCATGTGGACACATTTACAGGAGGACATAAGAGGAGGCTTGTTTTCCTGGATAGTGCCTCCTCTAGGAAACCCAAGCTGTGAAGTGAATACAAATACTGGAAATGGAGAGGTTTTGCTGTGAGTCACTGGAAAGGATGAGGAACCAGTTGTTCTGGTGTGACTGTGCTGGTCAACAACCAGCTCTTTGACCCAATGGGGACAGGATGGCTGTGTAGAAGCACCTGGAGGCTTGGACATCTCAAGGCAGCACCCAGGGGTGCTTGGACCCCACTGTCCCCCTCCCACCCTCCAAGGGCAGGGTGGAGGTGTCACCACAGAGCTCTGCAGAGCAGATGGGCCCTGCTTGCAGAGCCGAGGTATTACATAGAAACAGGTTAAAAAAAGATGTCTCCTTCTGTGGGAGTGTGACACAGGGAGGGAGAAAATACATCGTGGTGCCAGTAACTGGGATTTTGATGGTTGTGTAGCACACAGTGCTGCTCCGACCTCTCCAGGCCATCGGGTGCTTGTCATGGCAGGGTTTGCTCTGTGGAGAAAGACCTGGCTGCTCTTTGGCCCATCTGCCTTGGGTGGAGGTGGAGCCCTGTGCAGAGATGCTGCTGGGCTTGGTGTCCCCTATTTTACCCTGACTCTTTGCAGATTATTTAATCCCTGTTTTTGCAAAACCCCAACTCTATCAAAGTCAGACTTTTGCTTGAAATTACACAACATTTGAAGAAGTAGCAGCAGGGTGGGGACAAGGCTGATTCCCTTTCTCTTCTCACCTATCAAACAGTGGGAGCTCTCATCACAGTGCTGTGGCTGGGCCATATTATCTGCTTTTGGTGCCATAAAGGCCACATGTTTAAAGTGCAGTCCCTTTAAATGTCAGATGTGAGAAGAACTGGGATGTGAGAAGAACTGGGATGTGAGAAGACAATAAAAGTTGATGATCTAAAGTCAGGTTTGTGCAACATAGCTTGGATTTTTAATATCGAGTGCATAATTTATTACAAGGTGTAGCAGTTTGAAATACATATATTTGAACATTTTTAATATTATCTTTCCTTCCAGTAGCAGGAACAATGCTGCTTTACAATAGAAAAATGATTTCACATTGCCATGTGACCGTTTCAGCTTGTACGTCTAATAGATGTGCGATTTGCTGAAGCGTGAAGGCTGTCTGATAAATGCCTGAATAATAAAGCTATATTGTTTGTTCTGGTCTCCCTTTGCTATTTTCAAGTGTATAAATAAAACATTTTCACATTGTACTCCATGCAGTTCCAGCCCAGACTTATTTACCTGCTGCTGATGTAACTTGGAAGAGATGTGAATCTTTCAGTCTGACAGGAGAAATCTGGTGGTTATCAGTATTGCATGTTGCACTAGAAATTATCAAATGTAATTTTCATAAATATTTTCCTAAGAAAAGTTTAAGTATTTCAAGAATATTTTTAAACAAAGAAGCATTTGCCTCATGTACAGCAGAGGGCACTAGGCATCACTGCTGTACTACTTGGCTGCTGCTCCAGCTGCCTGAAGGGGAAAAAATCCCTGTGCTTAAATTATAGTTTGCAGAAATGAAATACTCTCTGTGAGTGTTTGCTTATACAGGGGTATGAGTGTGTATATAAAGAGACAGGGTGGCATATATATAAAAATAATCCCAGCGCAGAATATAACTTAAATATTTGTAGTGGTTGCTGAAGTTAGGTGAAGCACATGTTGTGTTGATTAATGTTCAGCCTGGTGTTATGCTGAGCTTCAGAGGGGACTGAAGTGTGCTGAGAGGAGAAAATGAAGAGGCCCTGACTAGTGAAGTGTTGCAGCCTTCATCTTCTTGAAGGCACAGAGTCTGGGGACATCCTGGGATGCTGGGAAATACCCAAGTGAAGGAAAGATCTCGAAAGATGGATAATATTGGAGGGTTCAGAATTAAGAGTCCTTCTGTCTAGAAAAGCAGCAGATCTGAGGGCTTGGGGGTTCTGTGCTGGAGTTTGCGGTGCTGAGGTCTCGTTCCCAAAGCCAGTGGAGATGCAAGGCTCTTGTGAAATGCCCTGAGATTGTTCTTATCCTTACTGTAGAAGTTATCTGTATAAGGAAATTTAAAATACTGAGGTTTGTCCTGGAGCAGAAAGCAGTCCTAGCCCCAAGGATGCTGTGGAAGGGCTGGATCCTGGCTGGAGTGTTGTTAGTTGGAAGATGAAGCACCTGCTTGCTGGTGAGGGACCCCATCCTGGAGGCACAGAGGTATGTGCTTCATTGTCCAGAGCTGATCACAGAGATTGGGGCTACCTCACCTTCTCTAATAAGTTTTTTTTCAACAAAAATGGACTTCTTTCTTTTTTTCTGTTCCCTTTAGCTAATTGCTCGGACACTGCCAAGGTGTGTTTCTAGTTGAACTCTTAGTGCACCTTATGTTTTTCTTTTAAGAGGGAATAAAGAACTCCAAAGCAAAGTCCTTGATCAGCTTTTGGCTGTATTGTAGTGCTGTTAAAATATTCTGGGCAGAGGGATTTTGTGCCATGCTTTGGGTGATGTGTTTCATGGTAAAACCATATGATGCCATGCTCAATATTCATATTTTAATAATTAATTCAAGAGGAATTCAGATTTCCTTCTGTCTCCCCCAGTGAGCTGGTTGCATTGGGCTTAATCTACATCTCTGAAAGCAGGGCTCCTGCAAGAGGCTGGAAATGTCAACACTGTTGTATAAAATATGGGGCTGGTAACAAGAATAAGAGGGCATGTGGTTCAAGATAACCAGTTTATGCAAAATATACAGCTGGGTAGATTTTGCTAGAGAGTATCTGTGGAGTGTACTGATCAGAGAAATATGGAAATGCCAGAGGGGCTTTATAATAATGGGTGCTAATTATGATGAAATGGATTTGGGTGGTAGGGACTAATCCAAGATTACAGTAGTAAGGTTTTTTTAAAGCAGCTCCTGCTATTTGGGAGGGCAGCAGAGCTCCTTGTTGTACGGCTTAAAACAGCCTCTCTGTGGGATCGTCGGAAGCAGCGTTCACCCTTGACTGTTATTTCACAAGGGCTTGGTACAGCTCAGATGTGATATACGTGAATAATTTTAAAGATACAAGCTGGCCCACATGCTGCAAAGCACCTTCTCACTAGGATAAAGATGCTGTTATATCATTGTGCCTGGATAATTACTTTTCTGGAGGTGTCACTGAAGCTGGGCTCTGGGAAGGAGTGTTTTGTCCCATTATGGTGATTCCTGGATTTTGTGGTTTTGGGGCTGTGAGAGCAATATGATGCTGCCACCACCAGTTAGATGCTCCTGCTTCTGCTGTTGGGCTGGGAAGTACTGGGAGAACGCTACTGGGAATTAACTGTTGCAGCTCTGGGATTGGGACCAAAAGCAAATTGCAACACCACAGCCTGGAGCGCAGGACCCTGGTTCTGATCCACTGGCTACAAGTTTTTGGGCAGGAGCACATGTATAGAGCCGGGCAAGTATCTGCTCATGCTGCTTGGCTTTTCCTTTCTTGAAAGGCTTTACTGGTCTTTTTCAGCTCTGACCATGTCACAAAGCACTGGACTTAGTACACAGAGTGCCTCAGGCACCCGTCTCCTTGGTTGTGAAATGTTCTGTTGTTGTTAAAGGAGATGTGGCAATGCAGAGCTTGAAAGGCTGCACTCATGAATTGTCCAGTCTTGTGCTGGAAGCCGGCAAGCCTTAGAACTCACCTTAGCCAATGTCAATAGAAATGAAACTATTTAAATATACAGTTAAAATATGTTGTTAGGTTAGCATGTGGACCTCCGTGCAAGCTTGCTCTTTAACTAGATCAGTTAAAGGACCCCCAAGGAAGAGATGTAGGAGGCTGGTTAAAAAAAAATCCCAGTCTTAACTGCTTGTTTGCTGCCAAGTGGATTTTGGTCTGAAGTGAAAGGCATAAAGGCACCTGGGATTGGGGGATTTATCTCAACTTTGGAACTCCAAAATCTTGTAGGAATGAGAAGAAATGGGTTAAAAAGATGCTGCATACTTCCTTTCAGGGGATGAAATCCAGCTGCCCTGTGTGCTGGCACACAATGCTTGAGCCCTGGTAGCAGAGAGGATTGTTAGGGATGGCTAGCACATCCGTGTGGTTCAGCTCGGCTGTCTCCCTTGGCTTTTCCAGATGATCCAGGAACTTGAGTAGTTCATAAAAGGAGTGAGTAGCCAAATGGACCAATAAAAGGAGTTTGTGGAAAGGCCCAATATATTTTATGAAGAAAGAAATGGATCCTCTAATGTGAGGGTTGTGTCTTGTAAAATTTTGCAGGGCTGCAAGTGCTGTTAAACACTGGCTTCCTGCTCCAGCCACTCCTCTGAGCCCACGCAGCAACTGCCGAAACTTTCCTTTTGGCCTGAACTCTTCCAAGTTTGGAGTGAAATCCTGACCTCAGGGAAGTCATGTTATGAATTTCCCAGGGACCAGGAAAGTGGTTGTCAGTGCAAGACCTGTGATAACAGTCTTTGAATAAAATTTGTCTGGCCTTTGCGTGACTTTTTTAGGCAAAGTGAAACACAGCTTTACATCTTCTTAATGCTCTTTGATGGCAACAACAGCAGCTAGAAGGCCAAAATTTGGCCTGACCATGGTTATTGCTGGGAAATGCCTTTGTGTGATCCAGGAAAAGTGAAGCTGTTTGGATGTGAGCAATGAGTGAGTTTTCAGAGTGGGACGCTCCATGCACACGCGGTGCTTCCAACCATGGTAACCCAAGGAGTGAAATTTCAGCCCAGCACAGAGGGCACACGCAAAGCTGGTCAATGATTTAAATCCCACCCCCCAAAGCTGTTTAAAGGGTTTGAAGCTGGCTGTGGCACAGGGAGCTGGGATGCCCTGCCGGCTCATGTGGCACCATCCATAGCTACAGAGATCTCATCTCACCATGCCACCCTGAAGCCTATAGGATGGGGAGGCAGCAAATAAGGCACAGCATCACTGGATGTGTCATTGAAAGGATGGGCAGAGAGTTGCAGGAAAGCAGAAAACAAGGATCTTGCTACTGGTTCATTGTTTTCTATGTCTGTGCACAGGAGTGTCTGCAGCTTTGACCTTGATGCTAGCTGACCTGTGAGATTTTCAACTAAACCTCTTTTAGTATTCTCCTTATGTAGTCTGAATTTATTCTGATGGACTGCAGTGATGTGATGGTGTTCAAACCAGGCTTGAGTTTCTTAGATAAAAATTTGATACTATTCTTCTGGTTTGGCCCCAAAGGGCAAAGCTGCAGAGCTCAGCTAATCTTAGGAGATTCTCTGTCTTTTTGATCTGACAGCTTCTGAGAATGGTTTCTGCTGCACCCAGACTTAAAAACAGGACAAATTCCTAATTTCCAACCTGCAATTAAAATTGCGCATCAAAACCAATGTCTTTGGTCCTAAATGTTAGGACCAGAGATAGAGACAGAGATAGATTTTGGGTTGTGTCCCTCTGCAAAATGACCACGGAGATGATGCATGCAGGTGTGTGGCCTTTCACTGAGCTGGGGATGGGGTGACCCCAGCTGCAACCTAAGAGAAGAGTCCAGATTTTAAGGAAATGGCATTACATTTCCCAGTAACTGGAAGTCTTTTCAGTCAAGGGGGGATTACCTTTGGAGGTGGTTTGGTTATTCCCAGTTCCAGAGAACTGGCTTTGCTGAGCTGTCCTCCTCACTGGGAATGCTCAGCTCCCCTTCAGCTTCACAGAAACACAATGGCTCTTGTGAACAGTGATGCTCAAAAAAAGGGTCTGTGGGACTGAATGAAGTTGCTATGCTTTTGGCTACCAGGCCCCTTCCTGTGAGCCTTCTCAAAGACAAAGGTTGGGTTTTACTGCTTGAGCTTGGCTGCTGCTCTCACTTTCCCCATGGCCACGGCCACCTCTTGAGGGGATCGATGGTTGGTTTCGGCAGGAACTGTTTTATTTCGTGCTTGTGGACACAGTGGTCTCAGCTGTGCGTGAGGCTGGGTATTAGAGCTGCTTTGATGTCTGCACTGATACATCTTAAGGCAGCTCAGGATGATTTTATTCAGTTGCCCCAAAGGTGCTTGCACAAAAACAGGTGCTTCAGGAATGTAAATTCTGTTTGAGGACAGATTTTCCTCTGCTGATCTCTCTTAATTCAGGATGAGGAGGTAAAAATGTAGCATTTAGTTAAAGCTTGTAAAGGTTTGGAAATGAATTGCCATAAACATAAAAGATGTAATCGAATGTCTGTCTAATCCCCACCTTAAGGGCACATTATATGCAGAAATAATGTGTTAGAGACTAGGATTGAAAAGCTATGAGGATTTGGAAGCAGGTCTTTTCTACTTGAAGCTTATAAATTATTTTACTTCAGGCTTAGGGATTTAGACATATACATGCAATAGAAAACCATGTAGCAGCCCAATTTTCCGTCGGCACAGCTGGCATAGTTCTATTGAGTCATTTTAGCTACAAATCCATACGGCACAGCCTTCTGACGTGCATTACAGCGCGGTGTCCTGGAGGGGTGTGACATGGGAATCATTCCTCAGTTCATCACTGAGTAGGGGGCTTCTTCTCTGAAGTCAATAGGTTATTAGAGAAAAGCATCTAACAGGTTTTCATTGTTGGAATAGAACAGAATGAAGAAGGAGATGTGACATTACACAGCATCAGCTGGGGAACTGGGCTTCCTTGGCTGCAGAGATGCCTTCTGCCATCTCCAGCTTCAGTTTGAAATAAAAAAAATAAAAAAATTCAACCATTTTTTTATCCTGAAAAACTCAGCAGGAAACAAATGCTGTTATCTCTCTGAGATATTTTTTTACCTGTGATATATTTTATTTCTCTCTAGAGAAATAAAATCAGGGCATGTTGGAACTGTCTGGCTCCAGCTGCCATTCCCCCCCATATCCGTGGGAGCCAGGCATCCCAAAGATCCACTTTTCCCCACAGAACTGCTGGACCCTCAGGCTATCCTCTCGTGGTGCCATATCAGCAGAACTATGCCGTGATTTTGTTTTGCATTTAGTGATATTTGGCATTGTTTGGTTTTGGGTAGAAACCAGGCTGTGTTCTGTGGTCCAGCTGTGATTCCTGTTGTGATTTGTATGGAAATCAGGAATATTTCTCTTGGTGGAGAAAGAGCAGGGAGGTGTCACCAAAACCCCAGCTAGACCTGAGTCTTGTGATGCTTTACTGGTGGCAGCACAGCTTTGCATTCTTTGGAACCAAGGCTTGAGGATGTGGGATGGAAAGGGCTGCAGGGAGATGGTTCTTATGGATTGTGGTGAAGGTCGTAATGACAACCCTTAGAGGACCAGAGGTGGTGGTAGGGAATTGCCCTTGATGCATCAAGGAACCAGCAAAGGATTAACTCATGCTCTAAATGACAGGTGAGGAAAAGAGCCTGGGCAAAAGGGAAGGGGCCAAAATACTGGTGACAGAGCTGAAAGTAGCCTGGTTAAAGGTAAAATCAGTCCCATGTCTTATACTGCAGGGCCCCATGGAAATGGGGAGGGCTTTCTTTTTCTGTTGAATTGGGCTTTATGCCAGGTGAAAGAAAACATTTTCCCAACACCAAGTGGAAAGATGCAAGGCAGACATCTTAAATGAACTGTTAAAGTAATAGAGCCGTGAAAAGAATATGTTTGCTGTGCACTGGGGTTATGCATTTAACAGATTTTTGACTATATGCGACCTTTGCAGTTTGTAAAAAGTGAAATCTGCTGCAAAAACTCAAATTGTACTCAAGGCTGAAGGCAAACCTCAGGTTTCATTGCTGTTCCTGGCCTTGGCTTTGCTCAGGAGGAATGGACAGTATCTCTCTGTCCTCCTCAAATCTTGCTGTGATTTTCCTTTCCCCTTTAGCCCTCTCCTTACTCTTTCTACAGATCATTGGCAGTTTTGCTCATGCTTTAAAATAACCCAGGCTAAAAAGTGCGATTTGCGTTTCCGCGATTTTTGATTACACCCACGTCCTGTATTTATTGCCGTTTAAATCATCTATGTTAGTTTGAGATGTGTTTCTTTTGAGCAAGGCAAAAAAACCATGACTCTGTTGCTAACTGTTGCTAAGGGAAAGAAGATATTTATTCATCAGAGCACTTCTCAGTACTGCAAGAATGGTAGCGATGGAGGAGGAGTGGAAGGAAAAGAACGGTTATGTATTTAAGCCTGTTCTGTTATTGTTGTTGGACTCTTGCCATATCTACTGATGGTCAGCAGATGTCTTTTTTTTCTCCCCTCCCAGCACTGTGCATCTTGGATTAGAGGTGCAGTTTGGGTTATGGTGCAGGGCAGCTGATCCCAGGAGCCTGGTGTGAAACCCAGAGGGTCCCCAGAATGATCTGTGGGGCTTCGGAGAGTCCACAGTCCCACAGGCGTTATGAGGCTCCCATGTTTTATGGCTCTTTCCTCTCAGTCTCTCCAAAGACACTTTCTACTTCTTGGCTTCAGAATGTCCTTTTAAAAAATCCCATCAAATCAAAGCCACTGAGAGCCAAAAATTATGCACATGGTTGTGTTCCCTCCCCGAGCTGCTGCTGGGGGACGTGCGGCAGTGCTGTTAGCTGGCTCTTGCTGAGGGAAGAGGTTTTCCTTTCAATTGTCATAGCAACAAGAAAATATTATTTTGATGGGGATCAAATTAAAAATTAAATTTGTCTCTTTCTTAGTAAGAAAATTACTCACTCATGAAAAATATAGATCACTTTGATCAGGGTAGATGTCTTTGTAAGCACCTCTGTGGATTTCCAAAGTGGGTTCTGCAAACGCCTCATGCCATGTTATGTCTCTGCTGGGTTTATGTAGAGTGTCCCATGAATTTGAGCTTTATTTAACGTTAGGCTTGGGTTGAAAAACTTCCTTGGTAAAACTTTCCTGTTGCTTATAACCACCCAAAGCATGTGGTGGAAAAGTGGGGAAACAGACAGGTCTGAAAAGTGTCTGGAAGCAAAAGGAGTGGCTTGTCAAATGTAGCATTTCTATGTTTTCAACTAAAAAAACAGACATTAATTTGGTGGTTTACAAGATGCTCTGGTTCTTGGAATGCAAAGGTGAACACAACCTGAGAGTGGAGAGGAGGGGTTGAGTCAGGTAACTGGAAGCGTTTGTGACAGTGCTGGGGAGAGAATGCTGTGATGGTCTCTCACGTGTGTTCCCACACCCAAAGTATTTCCAGTTTGGGGACTTTGTAAGCTGTGGTGATTTCCAGATATTAGGTGTCCCTGGGTGCCTTTCTGTCCTGTAAATTACCTTCTTCCTTTGAGCCCACATGGACTTCTGGCATCCACAGCATCACTTGCCATGGCTTGGTGCCCCTGCATGGGGGACCACCTTGCTTGGGTTAGTCTGAACCCAGGTAACTTCCTTCAGCAGGGTCCACCATCCAGGTGGGGAAGCAGAGGAGGGAGAGGGAAAGACCTTCCCAGGCTGCCCACAGGTCATTGCCAGCACCAGGGCTGCACTGATGGCCTTGTTTCTTCTCAAAGCAGTACTTGGAAGCTCGAGCAAGTTGTATCTCTTTCCCTATTGGCTTATAGTATAGCAGCAGTTGCAAATTTACTCAGCCAATCTCATTGTGTCAACAGTTTATCTGTAATAAAGACTCCTAATAGATAAGGAAGAAGCTTTGTGATTGGGTGTAAAGCAAAAAAAGGAAAAGGTTTTTCTTGGAAAGCATTTAGACATCACAGGCGTTCTTCTGCAGTAGTGAATAACCCCTTGTCCAGTGTTGTGCAAACAATTGGGTTTGTTTTGTTCAAGAGACATCCTGGTAGCTCAGATGCTTAGATGGTGTGTGGATGTAACCAGGTTTTTTGATTGCGTGAATGACTCTGACCTAACAGTGGAATACAATATATCGAGGGCTGCAGAATGGCTGCAAAGGGCTGCTTTGATTGAAAATTATCTCCCAGATTTTGGTGACAGGGGGAGCCAGGAACTTCCTCCACATTACATGGTATGTACAAAGTCGAACTGTCCGTGAGAGGGGCTGTCCCATTGGCCATGTCCCTTCAGCCGCTCTCAAGACAGGCTCTGGCTCTGGGTTGCCAGAAGCAGGGGAAGAGGGAGAAACCATCCAGAAAATAACCAGGTTCACATTTTATACAAGTGACTGGTAGGCTTTGGGACATCTGAGTTTTCCAGGAGCCCAAGCCTTGGTGCAAATGTGGTGGCTTTGTGTAATGACTGTGCCACGCTCTCACACACTCTTGCACACTCATGCACACTCACACTCTTACACACTCAAACACGCACTCACACAGGTACACACACCCACTCAGACACACACAGTTACACACACACTCACACTAATACACACACACGCTAACATACACAGTTACACGCTCACACACTCCCCTTGTATTTTAGAAAAAGCAATACTAAATTACATATATAAATGGCAACGTCTGTTACAGAAGCCTGGTCCAGGCAAATTACTGATTTAGACAGTCAGTGCAGATCCTCCTGTGATTTTGTGCTTGCCAGAGTCACATCATACCCACAGCGCTTTTTTCCAGCTATGGTAGGTGTGTCTTTTTTCTTTTACACGTACATCAAATTCCTAAAATAAGAGGAGTGTGAAAGGGGAAAGTAACTTGAGTTTATTTTCCTCTGGAGTCCATGGGGCTCTGGAAGTTACTATTGGAGGCGACGTCATCACAGAGGAGGCTGTAGCCCTTGGAGAGGGGTGTGGGCGGTGCTGCTCTTGCAGAAAGAGGAGTGGTGGTCACGGTGGAGTCCTGGGCCAAGGGGATACAGGCACCAGTGGGAAGGCTGGAGAAATCCCTGTCTACACCTTGCCCATGTCCATGATTTTGGCTGGATTGGAAACAGAGTATTCTGCTGTGTGTCCCTCCTCCAGTGTGGTGGCACTGGCAGCAGAGCAGAACTGCCCTGGGTGCTCCAAGGTCCACCATGTCCACAGCACCATCCCATGGTGGACTAGCACCACACCGGTAGCTGGATGGAGCTATTCTTTATTTTTACTTCACGTGAAAGAGAGTTGGATCCTTGTTACATTGGAAACCAGCAGTCCTAATTGTGAGGAGTATGATTCACTGGATGTAAAAAGCTATATGATTCTCCTTTTTCTCTTTAAAAAATAGAAATTAAAAATGCGTTTCATAAAATGATAACCCCGTACCTAATCTAAGGTTCATCTTGAGTGTTTTCTGTATGAGTGGTGTCCTAGAAATATAGAAAATAATAGTTCTACTGTGTCTGTAATGGTGGGCTGGGCTGGGATCAGCAGTACCATCCTTTGCTGCCCACTGCTTGTGCTGAACCATGGCTGCCTTCAGGCCAACACTAAAAACAAATCAAAGTCATTGCATACTCTATGATTTTCTTGGGGGGCTTTTTGGATGGTTGGTCGGTTGGTTTGGGGTTTTTTTTTTTGTTGTTGGTGGGGGGGTTTTCGTTTGTTTGTTTTTGGGGGGTTTTTTGTTTGGTTTGTTGGGGGTTTTTTTGGCTGTTACATCATGTGCAGCTCGAAGAGAGGAGATAAAGGCAGAGGGCAGAGGTGAAAATATGTCCTAGTGGGAACTCCCCATTACAACCAGGAAAAGAGCTCAGCACTGCTTGGTACAGAAAGGATTAAAGTCTCTGCAGGGCTCATGAATAGCCCCATTGAGCAACTACTGGACTGGAAGCTAAGCAGTGGCTAAAGTGTTTTGCCACATCTGTGGAATTTGAATTTTTCAGACAGCAGTGAAGTAACATTATGGTTTACAGCAAAACAGGATGCGAGTCAATATGTAAATACTGAATAAAGAATGCTGCGTGTGTGCAGAGTGTCCTTTGCAAGTGGTCTCAGAGTTCATCCCCCCCAGCCCTCTGTCCTTTGAGGGTAATAGCTGAAAACTGCAAAAATTAGGGAGTGTTTTGTGTCTTGGCTTTCTGGCTTCCTTTACTTTAAGCTTACAGCAAGGGGACCATCCCATGCCGGTCAGAGCATTGGTTGTATTTGGGTCAGGAAGGTTACCAGGAGAGCGGAGATTTGCACATGGAATTGATTATTTTATTCCATTTTTAGAATGTGCTTACTGTGGTTTAAAACTAGAATTCGTCTTGTAACACAGATATTTAAATCCTGGCCTGGAACTGTAGCTGAGAGGAGAGCATTTAATACTTGCTAAATCCCTATTTCAAATAAACATGTGAGAGAGCAGCTTTCTGGTTTATTAGTGAAGAAACAAAACTGATATTTTAGAATGTATTAAATTAAATTCTGCAGAGTGGGCTTTCGTGTGAAGATAAATACATTTAGAGCCACGTCCCTTCAAGCATGAGAAGCAGGAACTGTTGAAGAAGTGTTCAGCTGTAACTTCATCCATGCTTTTGACAAGGACTTTTTCCAGCCCTGGGTGTGGTCACTGATGCATTGGGAGCCTGTCTTCCACCAGGGAATGGCTGGCATGTTCTGGTTATATGGCATCATGGAAGGAGCAAGACTCATTGTGATAAATTTATGCTTGGAGTTGATGATCTTAAGGGTCTTCTCCAACCTAAATGATTCTGTGATTCTATGATTGCCACCCTTAGTTGGGTTTGCATCACATGGATGAGAAACCAGTGTGGGAATGGGTTGGTGGGTCACAGCAGCTCAGGGACTTCGCTGGGGAAGCCTGGGCTGCCCTGTGGTCTCTCTTCATGGGCCGCACCCTCTGAGGCTCCAGCATCCCTCTGACTGGGTGGCACATACTGGTCTCTCATCAAGATGCTCCTCCATGGGAGCGAGCAACTCTGAGCAACCTGGATAGAAGGAATGCTTTCTATCCAGGTCAACTCAAGGGTGGTTTGATGTGTTACTGCACTTCACTTATGTGGGGATGATCAGCACCACCAGACATTCTGTAAGGCCTGGGGGAATAATTTGGGAGTGAGGAGGCAAGCAGCATTCCCTGTTTGCAGGAGTGGGATGGGTTCCTGCACCGTGCCTGTGTACAAATGGGATAAGGGAGCTGGAAACCCCAAGGATACTCATTCTGCAAATGGTTTTCAGTTAATGGGGTCCTGATACCCGTGATTACGTGGCAAATTGTGTACTTGAAGTTCATGTACAAATGGTTTATCAAAGGCAGCAGAACTGTCTCCTGTGCTTGGTATTAGGTGTGTGTTTCAGTGCTTTGTTGAATTGTAGAGAAAGCAGCTAACCCCAGCCACGACTTCAGATGGGCTTTTTCTGGACTGAAAGAATTTTTCAGCCTTTTAAATACCTCAGGATTTTCACAACGCATCCATCTCTGGTTTTAAAAACCCATCACCATGGTATAGCCTATCAATGTCTGACAGCTGTGACCAGGTAAGAATTACCATGTCTTGAACAGAATTTATGAAGCCACAAATTACCTTTTACCTGTTGAAAATTAATGCAGCGCTAGTGGTTTTGGAGTAATACAAAAGAACCACAGTACTTTTTTCATTTAACAGTCAACTTGTGACTGATACAATTTTTTAATGTACACCTCCCCAAATATTTGGAATGTATAAATATATATTGCACATTAAAAAAATTTTTAAAACCATTAGACAAGAATAGCACATTAAAATGTATTTTACGTGTTTTTTCTTAGGCTCGGTTGGCCATATGTTAGAATAAACTTGAGCAATGGCAACAATTCTTGTTTGGGATTATGTCTTAATAAAATAGTATGTGGGTGGTAAATACAAGCAGATACATTTCTGCACAAGAACTGGGATTCAGATATTTTATATGATGCTTATCTAAATTATCCCCACTGAGTAGCTTCCAGCTGCATCCTCTAGGTTAAGAAATGGTCCCATTCCCACTGGAGCCAGCAGGACCTCTCCAGTGGGATTGGTAGGATGTGCTATTGCAACGGTGTGTGTCCTGTCATGCCCATGGGGTGGATGGACTTGGGATGGAGCTGGGCAGCCCATGCACCAGGAGCTTGGTGCAGAGCTGCTCCTCTGAGAGCATCTTAGAGCTCCTGCATCTCCTAAATTCCTTGGTACATGCAGTACTGGGATAGCAGGCAGGACCTGCAGGACTCGGTGCCTCAAACAGGCTGTCGCGTGCAGGGGCTGGATGCAAGCACTGGGAGCATCCCACTCTGTTCCTCCAGCATGATGTGGAATGGTTGGAACAGGGAGGATGCCAGGCAGGCTGGATAATAAGTGCATTTTCACCTGACCCTGGAGCAGTGAGGTGCCATGCACCAGAAAATGAACAGTTAAGTCTGCATTAAAGACAGCGAGCAGTGTCCTGGTGTCGCTGTCACCAGTATAAAGGTCGGGAATGGGACTGGCTCTACCTGGGGTCAGTGTGGTGTCCCAGCCCCTCTGGCTCCCACCTCAGTGCCAGACCCATCTCTGTGCTGTTTATCTTCACTGCTGATCATTTACTTAACTTTGCATTTATTCAGGATTTAACTCTGCAGCCTGTTTTAATTGGTGGGGCTCCAGCATTATTTTCCTAAACTCAAGACAGATGGTGCTTGAACAGGGACCACACGCAGAGAGCACAGAAATGGTGCTGGCCAGTCCAACCAGGCAGGGTCCTCTGTGGATACTGGTGGGTGGGAGCCAGCCCCAAGTCTGGGATGCTTTGCTGGGCTGCCTTAAACACCATGTGAGGAGAGGCAAAGGGAAGGGGCCATGCTGGATACAAGGGATAGCATTGCCTCTCCAGCTCACTCACCTCTATTTTCCTAATGGAATGGAGTTTTTCATAGAAGAGCAGTGGGAAGTTTGCCAGGTCCAGCTCCATCACCTTGATGGAGAGCCTATCATTTTTGCTGGAAGGAGGGGCTGGAAGGGCCGTGCAATGTGATGGCTGGAGTGGTCTCCTCCCCTTGCAGGCAGAACAGGGAGAGAGGGCAATGCCGGGCAAAGGCTTGCTAATGAGGCAATGTAACTGTGGCCGGACATCATTAGCTCAGTGCACCAGTTGCCGTGGCATCTGGCACATGTTGGCATGAGGGCTGGGATAGCACTCTGCCCAAAGGCTCAGACAGTTTGTTTCATTGCTTGGAGCACAGAAAGGGGCACAGAAAGGGGATGATTCTCTACCAGGAGATCCCAAAACTTGTGCTCTTCTGCAACACCTGCCCCAGGACTCCTCAGGGCATCACACATCAACCCAACCTATGTGGCTGTAGTGGTGCTCAGTCACTGTATCAGTGTCTCTCTGCACACCCTGACAGCTCTTCCTGCTGTTGTCAAGTTGAGGGCAGGGAAGATGTAATCCTGGCTCCAACAAGGTGAGGCTCCTCACAGTGCTCACAGGACTCTCTTAGAAGATGCTGGTAGAAATTAAAGGGAGGAACACTCCTAAGGGCTTAAGAGGAGTGGTGAGTGAGCAGGGGGGGCTCAGCCTGGAGAAAAGGTGGCTCAGAGGGGACCTTATCACTCTCTACAACTCCATGAAAGGAGGTAGTGAAGGGAGGGTCAGCCTCTTCTCCCAGGCAACAAGCAAGAGGACAAGAGGAAAAGGCCTCAAGCTGCACCAGGAGAGGTTTAGATTGGATATCAGGAAATAATTGTTCACTGAAAGGTTTGTCAAGCGTTGAACAGGCTGCCCAGGGAAGTGGTTGAGTCACCATCTCTGAAGTTATTTAAAGGTAAAGCAGAAGAAGCACTCAAGGACATGGTTTAGTGGTGGGCTTGGCAGTGCTGAGTTAATGGTTAGGCTTCATGATCTTGAAAGTTTTTTCTGACCTAAGCAATTCTGTGATTCTATAAACTTGTTCTCTTTTTGAGACGATTACAAGCATGCTGGGCATATGTTTGTGTGGTGCCTGCTTTGCAGCTGGGCTTTTTCCTAAGGTGTAGGTGCCCCCCCTTCAGTCCATGCACTAGCTGTTGGAGATGTAGGGCAGAGCATCCTGAAGAGATGGTCTTGCAACTAAGAACACATGTTGGTGACCTCGGCCATGATTCACCTGAGCCCTCTGATGATATTAGAGATTTAACCACTTGAATTTCTTGAGACCTCCGAAGAAGGAAGAAGCCACTGGTGAGCAGAATTGTCCTCTCTTGTCCAGTCCTGCAAGCAGGCAATAAAGCTGGTGGACAGTGGTTTTGTGAGCTGCCAGGAGAGCCAATAGAATATGCTGACCATGTGAAAGTGCAGGGTTGTGCAAAGGCTTTCTTGCCTCCCTCATGGAAATTGGTTTGCAAGTAGAAACAGTTCTGCACTTAGAAGCTCATCTGTCTGTGACTAGGTTGTATAAAACACCTTCACACCTTCCTTGGACTAAATGCAAGGTAACAAATGCTAGGATGCTGACAGTGGGATTAAGGGTGATTATCACAGGATTTCAGGAGAACTAACATGACAGTAAAATCAAAAAGAAACCCTGGGAAACAGTAAGAAGCACAACAGGAGAAGACCCATCCTGTCAATCTTCCAAATGGCTGAGTGCTTGGTGTGGTCCAGTCAAAGTGACTTGGGAAGCAGGAGCAGGTCCCGGGCTGTGGACCTGGGATACATGGCTGGATGGGAAAGGAAGAATCAGATATCTATCTTGGGGTGTAACTCACCCAGTGTGAAATAAAATGCAGTCCTGGATTGTTGGTTGTGCTGCAGCCAGGGTGCTCTTATGTGTGTTTTTATGAGGCATTTTATCTAAAAGTGCTTTTTCTCTCGAGAACCCTTTAAATTGATTTTCCACATCAACTTATTTTTATAATTGCATCATGTTTACTGATTCTGGCTCATGAACTTATAACATCTGAATGCTGTAACTGCAAGGCAGCCAGCCTTTCTGGGGAGACTGCTTTGAATAAATACAGTACAGAGGAACGATAAGGTCAATTAATTAGCTTGCACCCAGCCTCAGTAACAAAGTGACTTACAAGGTGTTTATCGCGGGAGTTGCACCTTGCCCTGGACTCTGCGCAGGGGCAGGCAGAAGAGAGGTTACCTTATTTCAGTCGGCCACAAGTCTGCTGGTGCAAGATGAAAAGCAGCAGAGTGGAGCCAATGTTCAAAGCTGAAGTCTAAAATCTCTAAATAGAAAATGGAAGTAAACAGGAATAAGAAAAATAAGAAAGCTCTTTATTGAAATTGTGATAAACCGCTGAAGTAATGCAGATGAGGAGTGAGAGAGTTTGTTGTCATTAGTGAAGTAAACAAGGATTAGACAAGATTTTAAGTAATTTGACTTATAGACTTTTTTTCTTCTTTTGTACTCGTTTGAGTTTGCCTGGTCAGTCATTCAGGGAATACCATTTTACTGGGGAATGTTGGTTTTCATCACGTCAGCTGCTGATATGTGGTGCAAATCTCTTGCCATAATATTGTAACTGCCATTTCACTCGATTCTTCTGGCAGGGTTCCCTCCAACTGTGGGGTAAAATGGTGGCAATAAAGCAAAAAGCTGTCCTGACCTTGCCACAGTCAGACGTTTCCACTCAGAAAAATGTGCCTTTTTAGAACCTCTTGGGACTTGCAGAAAATGGGTTTGCATTTTGGGGTGGCTCATGGTGCATGAAGAGCCTTGCCTGGCGTGGCAAGGTGCTTGGAGCTCCAACAGCTCCCTGGTAGCAAGCTGGGGTTCCCTCTGATTTACACCCCATCAAACCTTCCCACATTTCTCAGATTTTCTGCCATAGTGTGGGTGCAAAGTTTCACAGGGCTTGGTTCAGGTGTTGCACTCTGCGTCTGTTATTAATAAACAGTATTTACATAAGTAAGAGGGTGGAATATTGCTCACAGCCCTTGTTTGGTGTAGAGTAGCTCTCCACTAATAAACTGTTTATGTCAAAGAGGAAAATAATGTTTAAATGAAATGGATAAGCAAATAACTGGATTTGGCAAACAGATGTGAGAATTGGAGTAAAAATCAAATTATGGAATTGTAGCAATAGGTAAAATTTTGTCAGGATTCAGTGTCCTAGTTCCCCATCACCTCTGGTCCAGCATCCAGGCAGACAGGAGGAGCAGGGATGTGGTGACCTGCCTCACAGCAACCCAAGCAGCTTCAGGTGGGAATTTCAACCCATAGTGAACATTTCTTTAAAATCACTGACAAGCAGTAAATTTTTCAGCAACTTTGAGAACAACATGTCAATGGCAACAAAGCAAGTTTTTAATAATGAGGAGTGGAGAACAGTGTTTTACTCCCAGAGTCTGTTGCTCGTAACACACAAGTTTGTACTGGGATGCTTTGCTAACGTGATTTATTACCAGCCTCATTATTATATGGCCTTTCTAAATGATATTCTATTAATTTCAAGTGTTTGTTTGGTGCCTTTGAAATAGAAAAAGAAAGAGCCAAATCTGAGAGTTCGATAGTTTGATGTATTTATTGAGATCTCTGTACTCTGATCATCCCTTCCTCCAGCTCCACAATGGGTTTCTTTACCCTGAATAGGGGTTTATGTGTGCCTGGTGTCACCTCCTGCAGCCAAACGAAGGCGTGTGCCGGGGAACCCAGAGCACAAACCTGGGTGTGCAATGTAAAAATATGGGCTTATGGGGCTGTGAACCACCACAGCCTAATTAAAGTTGGACTTCCATTTTCTAATCCTCTGACCCAACAGATTGCTGGAGGGTTTTTGTTTTGCTGGGTTTTTTCTTAAAAAAAAAAAATCAAAATAAGCCTCAGATGAGAAGTCTGAAGGAAGGGTACTTCTGTGATGGCTGAAGGGTCACTGGCTGCTGGCCGTGTAGATGTACTTTGGAGGCAACTGGATAGGGATCATGTGCTTAATTTGAGGTACTCACCTGGGGCCTTTATTTTTTTTGCATCCATGGCACTACGCAGATTTAAATGAACCTCAAACAATTCTCCTTAAGGTGTGAATTACTTTTTTCCAGATGTAATAAAAGTGTGAACTTATTCTGCTGATGGATAGGAGAACATGGAAAGTTCCCAGTGTGGCTCAATGTGTAAGGGGTCCTCACTCCTCCAAAAAGGAGAAAAGAGAAGTCAAGTCCATATGGAAAGCACTGTTGGAACCAGGAGGAGGGCAGAGGTGTGTGCATGGGCTCGACCTTGCTGAAATCCAGCAGGACTTGTTATCTCAGTAAAGAAGCTTTTGAGCCTCTCTCCATGTTTGTCTGGGAAGAGTGATGTGCACCCGAGGAACCCTAGAAACAACAAATAATAACGGCGGCACTAAATGGCTTGCTCTAATCAAAAGCAGACTGTTGTGGTTATATTTGAGCACTGTCATTACAAGAAACTCTATAATGAGGGTTTTTTTCATTTTTCATTTGCATTGAATTCCTTATATTAGCATTAACATCCTTCTGTGGAGCCCAAGATATTTACAAATTCAATGGTGCTGCTTCAGTCTTGTGGGAAGATTTTCAGTTCTTATTTAAATCACCCAAGACAGTTACACTAGTTGGAAGCATGAACTACTTGGATAATAGCACACATAAGCTTTGCTGTTGATGAGTGATCTGTAATCCTATGCCTTTGGAGACCCAGAGTACTGATGCATAACATGTAATATATATAATATGTATATTGACTCACTGTGTTGTGGTTGTGATGCCAAATGCCCAGAGCATCTGGGAAGGTAAAGGTGGACCATCTTTCTGCTAACAGCAAGTGAGGCTTTGTTTTCCTCATTTGCTGAAACCCCTCTTGTAGGAAACTTTGGATTTTGATAGTTGATAATTGGATTTATTCATAAGATAGTGCTCTTATTAATTGAAATATGAGTTGCCAAAAGTACTATGGTTAATCTTCTAGGAGAAAACATATCTCAGACTCGTAAGCAGACCCTGCTGTGACATTAGTTTTGTTTGCAAACAAGAAGCATGTTTACAGTGAAAGGAGTCTATCCCTAGCTGCTTGGCATAAAAGCATGGCTCAGGATTCATAGGGGGTTGTGTGTCCTTTTTCTCACCTCACAGTTACCACAGCGCCTCTGTTTCATGATGACTTCACCTCTATCTCTGACAGCTATTCGAAAGCAAACTGTCCGCCAGCCTCTCACCTCACCAAGGTGTGAGCAGGGATCATATCTGCTCTTGGGTCAGTTATACCAACAGATAATCCCACCTTGCTGGTTCATTGCATGGATTTGCAAGCTTTAGTACTACAGAGGTGATGGCTGAGAGTTTGATGTTAGGTCAGTCAGCACCTAAACTCTGCCCAGGTCCTCTGAAAAAACACTGTAAAAAAAAAAAAAGGTAAAAAAAACCCGGGACAGCCAATCTGCCAAGGGGCTTCCCAGAGGGGTTGAGTTGAGGAGAAGGTAGTGCCCTGGAGAAATGCTTCCTTATTTCTAGGGACAGGTATAATGTGGTGATCCAGATTGAATTGCCGTGGGTTAAAGCATAGAAGAACCAGGATTACTTCCTTTGGTAGAGATCACAGCACACAGAGGGTATGTTGTGTCCTCCAGTAAAGCACAACAGTGAATGTTTAAGGGAACATTACAAGTATTTTAACGACTTTTTCCAAGTGTGTTTGTCCATTTTCTGATCCTGGTTATGTCTGATGAACCTTTAAAACCAAGGAGACTCAGAAAAACCATACACGAGCAGCATTCCCCAGTCTAACAGGAAAGGACAGGGCTGCTCTGAAGTTTCCAGAAACAAAATTGCAAAGCCAATTCAAG
Source organism: Ifrita kowaldi (assembly GCA_013398055.1). NCBI lineage: Eukaryota > Metazoa > Chordata > Aves > Passeriformes > Cinclosomatidae > Ifrita > Ifrita kowaldi. The sequence goes on along the minus strand of VZRS01010787.1, from coordinate 384,302 downwards.
ATTTTTTGTTTCCAGTCAAAGTTTTGCATCGCAGCCAGTTGAGCACTGTGATTGCCCTGAGGAGAGAACAGGGCTCCAGGCTGGGGTGTGGTGAACAGGGACTTGAGGTGTCTTGCAGGGAATGTTTCTCCAGCAAACCCCCCTTGTTTGGGGGAGCAAGGCATGGCCATCTGCATCCTTGTCAGGTTTTGGTGGTGCATGAAAGCTCTTTTGTACTGGTTTTTCTCCCCTCCCTGTTTTTGACTCTCCAGCCCCCCTTAATTTAGTGGCACTGTTTCCACTTGATCGTTTCCCAGAAAAGAGTTGTTAAAGCAAAATCTCTTCTTGTTTCTGCATTACTGTGTGATCACTCCATCTTGCAAGGTCATCCTTCATCAGCTGAGACATGGGGTCAACACCCTGGACCAACATGTCTGTACAATTTAGCACATGCTTAAACGGGAAATGGAAAGTCTCCTTTGCAGGTTAAGATATTTCTTTAGTTTTCAAGTATCCAGAGAGCTTGCAGAGTTTTGGAATATTTGGATCTTGTGTCAGCTTTCATTCTCTTTGGCATCCAGATATTAATTATGGATGAACCAAGTAGCGATGCTTATGAGCCCATTTCCACACATAAATGTATATGGAAGAATAAATGAGTATCTTGGCTGGAGCAAGAACACGCTCCTGCTCCGCTTATGTGACTCTGCATACCTTTGAAATAGATGCAAATCCATTTGTCACCATGTCACCGTATGTTCTCAATATATTGAGCATGTGTGTCTTGGGAGATGGAAATAATAGAATCAAAGTGTAATTCAGAGCCAGTTGTTGGTCCAACTTCATTTATCATCATCATTGTCCTTATCAATTGTGATTCTGACTGTGGGCTGCTGTTGGGCAGATATTGCCTCTTTTGTGGATGGTGCAGTTGGTGTGTTTGGTTGCAGTGCAGCCATTTTCGCACAGTAACATGAACTATGAAATTCGTTTTTCGTAATATTGTTTTTCTGCTGTTCATGTATATGTCATCTTGGAAGTAGAATGTAATTTTGCACATGATTTTTTACATTGTGGTGAAGTAATCCAAGAGTATGTGCTATTAACAAGATGTTTTTTAATGGGAAACATCTCCATAGACAGAGACTCAAGTTTTCATAGCTGTGTGTTCAGTAACAATCAGTTGCGCTCATTTAAGCAGACTTGTCTCCACCCATTCCCTTCAGTTCATGTTTATTAGGATGATTTGTTTGGTTGCAAAGCTTGGAGGATTTCAGTCAACCAATTTGCAATAGGAAATAAGGGAATAATAAATTTTGCAGAAGTTGACGCGTGATCTGTTTCAGGTACAGGGATTGCTAACTGTTTTTTCAGACGTGAGCACAGCCGAAGCTGTTACACACAATATCCTGTTGATTTCTTCCGCTGCCCCTTCCTGCAAGCTCAGACATAGCCAAGGTCCAAGACGCACATGATTACTCACACAATCAATTCCCCTACCTCTTGGGGCAGGTGGCTGGACCTTGCATGAACCCTTCTTTTCTCATGATTAGTTGGTTGAAACACTGACTTTGTATCTTGTGCACACATAGTTTTGCAGCAGGCTACTAGTTTGATACCATTCCCTGCTCTTGAAAAGATTTGCAAGGTGTTAACCATTCATTACAGATTTACTACTGAATTCTGTGGTTGTTCAAAGTTCCCAGCAGCTGTTGGCTTTGAACCTTCTGGATACACATTGCAGAAACCAGTCTCTTCTACAGTAATCATTATAGCAGGGAATATCTTGGCCCCGGCTGCTTTCCAATGCTGTCTGTCACTGCCTGGGTTTCTCCATTGGTGCACAAGCATTTTGCCACCTGTGGATATCTTAAATACTGTTTTGCACGCAGGTGGGCAGAGTCCTTTAGAAATTACTCTAGCACTGTTGTATTTATCACAAGACATGAAAATTCAGCCTTTTCCTATATTGTCCTTATACATCATAGTCTTCCGTTGAGTTTTTGAAAGCCAACTCTGCAATGCACAGTTGGGCTATCAATAAAGATGCCTGACACTTTCCTGCAGCGGCTAGAGAGAATTGTTTTGAATGTCGCTGTACATTTCACATGGTTTGATAAACATGCTTAGTCTATCATCCCTCTCCCTCTGTTTCCTGCAGTGATAATGGATTGTAGAAACCTTAATAAATAAATTCCAGCCAATCCATCAAATAACCAACTTGAAAAACATCGTGTCTTTCACTCGGCAAACAGATGCCAGGTATTAGGGCTGTGAGTCACAAACCTGAGTGAATTTAATGGGGAGGTTCTCATCATTCCCAGAGCCTTTGCCAAGAGCTGTAAAATAAATTATCCTCTGTAATTTTAATATGTCATGAAATCTCACAAAGTGATGGCATTCTGGGCAGATTCATATAAAAGCTATGAAATTCACATGTGCCATATGTTATATGAGCACCAAATGGGATGCCTAGGCATCAATATCCTTTCAAATTTGGCTTCAGCAGTGATTCATGACATACTGGTCCCTGATGAGAACCTTGATATTGCGAGTGGCATTATTTCAATGTGCATTTGCTCTGAGCAACTGATTATTGGACTGGGTTTATGAAATCCCACCATACATGGTATTTACTGGCTGTTTCAGCTGCCTTGCTTTGCATGGCAGCATGGTGCCACCAGTGAAGTCTCATTCACTCTGGGTTAAATGGCTGGGCTCAGTTGGCCAGGTAGGTGCTTTGGTGCAGACCTGAGCTCTTTGACAACTGCTTCCACACTAATGAGCTAGCTCGGGTTTCTGCATTAAATCCACCTGTTTTGTTTTCCTGCTAGCAGCCTCCCCGGCTCCTCACATTTATACAGCCCTGGCTGAAAGCAGGTTAGATTGTATCCTCTCTTGGTCCTCCTGACTCTAAAGTTTATTTGGGAAGTGCTCTACCCAGTCAGCATTATCAGGTGCTGTTTGTAAACTTACAATATTAAACACAACTATACTTTGGATATTCCTCCAGTGTCAGTCCAAATGTCTGTAAAAGCAGTCTGCACCAGCTGAGTTTGGGGGGTATTATTATTTTTTTATTTCTTTCTTGAAAACCCTGGCAGCATCAAGGCTGACCTGTGCCAGCAGAGTCACAGGCAATGCTTGCTACCTGGCTCTGCATTTTGCCCTGCCTCTCAGATGCTGCATCTGTTCATGTATCTCAGAGCCTTCCATCATTTCTTAGGTCTCAGCCTGTCTCACGCAGACTACATTTTGGAAGGGGGTTGCTGTGAGGAGCCTGGGCATTTTGACATGCTGGGCTCCCTTGGCATGCCAGGGCCCCCCACAGTGCCTGCATCCTGCAGCAGTAGATCCTGGGTCCCTATGCCAGTGCCAGCCCCAGCGAGGTAGCCAGGATAACTTTATCCTGCCACTAGCAACAAAACAATGATGTGGATTGGTTGTGTTCACTTGCTGAGAAGTTACACCTGTCCTTGAACGTGGATTTGAGATCCACTCTTGACAGAGATGTTTTGATTGTAACTGTCTTAATGCGCTTTTAACCTGGAGGTTATTCCACAGCTCACAGAATGGTTTTAAAAATTCTGTCTCATGGGCTTTCCTGTGTGCTGGGGTTTAGTGCCATTAACAAGAAGCACAAAACTATTTTGTTTTTTATTCCTTTGTTTGTTAATATTTAACATAACAGTCTAATGTACTTAAAATAGCCCATGTTCTTCCTAAGGCACCAATACAATTTATTTCTTAAATAGTTAGTTTTCAGTTTTCTAGGCTGCTGCTTTTTCTCTGAAGAAACAGGTGATCAGAGAAAGATCTGCAAAAAAAAAAATCCAGATATAGTTACTATGTAGGAAAGAGGGGATTAGTTGGCAACATACTTAGGGTTTTTTGTAGAAATAAGCCTATGAGGCGGGGATCCTTAGCCCAGTGGAAGTGTAGTTGCTGCTAGCCAGTATTTTGTACTCTTTGCATGCTGATTTCATAGCACTGTAGATGCGCAGGGATGGTGTGAGCAGACCCAAGCCCTGGCTGCTGTGTATGTACAAAAGAAAACAGAGCCCAGCACTCTGGATTGACACTGTGGGTTTATGCGTGTCTCTTGGATGCCTCTTAAGAGAAAAGTCAAAATTCCCCAAAAGCATCTAATCAAGGCAATCCAGGAGCAATTAAAAGTCTGTAGGTGTCTGTGCCACAGAGTGGGTGTGGGCATTGATGAGGAAAGCATTATGAAGCAAACAGGAGAAAGGCATTGGGACTGAGGTTCAAAACAGAAAACATGTTAAGTGTGTGGATGAGAGCATTGCCTCCCACTGCAAAACATGCCTGAAACCCTGTGCAGCCACTCCCTGCTGCCTGGCTGCAGGGACAGAGGGGAGAAGCCAATGCTGGGAGATGAGTGGGAACCCCATGGTGCTCATTAGCCATCAGGGGGGAATTAGCCTTGGCTGGGGTCTCACTCATCCTCTGGGCATCTTCGTTCCCTGGGCATCTTTGTCCCCTGGTGTCTTTACTAGGCAGTGGCTGCCCTGCAGTGATTCTCTCCAGGCCTTCTTTGTCCCCTTCTTGGTCCAAGATGGGAAGGCAGGAGACAAAGACTGGCAGGACAAAGGCAGGGCTAGTGCTTTGTGATAGTGCTGCCGTATCGTTGGTGCTGGGCAGGCAGTTTTCTTGCAGGTAGCTCTCTGGAGGGAATAGAGTCATCTGGAGGGCTGAGGCGTACATTTTGCCTTTGCTGCATGACAGTGGGGTATCACTTTAAATAGGTTTTCTTGATACGATTTCCACTCTTCACTATCCCCTTGGGATTTTGGCGCATGTGAGGCAGGTGGAGTGGGTTTCCTAGGAGAGAGACGGGTGCAGCACTGTGCCTGCTCACCTGTGTCCTCAGGGGCACGTCACTGGCTGTCTCACTCCTGGCACAACGCTGTGACATCCCGCCCTGGCATTATCTGCCTGCAGTGCTGGAAACCTCACGAGGCTGAAAGAGTGTGGAGAAAAAAAAGATGCATCTCTAAAAGGGGCACAGGGGTGTCACTGTGCTAAACCCACCAGGGCTGAGTGGGAGTTCAGCTGGGACCCTGGTACAGATCCCTGCTGTGGGATGACGATATATTATGGGGATGTTGGGAGGAAATTCTCCAGCAAACGATGTGGTTGCAAGAAAGAGAAGAGGAGGAGAAGCCATCCATGGCTCCAGCAGCCAGCCCCAGAGCTGTTGGAATTTTTCATCCCTCCCCTTGTCCAGGGATGCTTGCTTGGATTTTCCAGTGGTATGGCTGAGATGGGTCGTTCCTAGCAGTCAGGACACTTGGGGGTTAATCTGAACATTTCTCCACTCTTTCAGCAGAGGGACAGCAAGTCCTTGCTGTGTTTTGTTTTTAATATCCGTTGGCCAGTTCAAGTGAAGCCATGTCAGAAAAAGCATCCTCCAGTGACAATATGATTAATTCCTGCTTAAGGAAAAATAACAAAAAGAGTTGGGTATTTTTTCCCTTTTTTTTTGCCATTACTTGGAGATGGTCTGACAGTAAAGAATCTATGATTAATTGCACCAAAGGAATTATAATAGACACCTTTTCTTGGTACCATCTGTATTTTGTAAGATTTTGCTGTTATCTCGTTGGCTCCATGCAGAAAAATTATCTCCAAGACCACTGTAAGGGATGTTAACTTCCTTTCCTTATTACAGATTGATCTTTGATACCTGCTTTTCTTCAGGAGCTCTTTTATTCCCACAAATGGTACAAACCTTTTGCTATTTTCCATATATTACACTTAAGTAGTTCAATACCTTTGAAAGCCCATATGGGAACATTTAATAAAGACTCGATGATTGCTGTATTTTGAAGGTTATATGATATGAGAAATCATATATTGTTTTAATAGCTGAATATATTTATGCTGTTGATTTCAGATAAACCAGTATTTTTTTAATAAGACAGAGAAATGATACCTTCTTTTTGTTGTTTATATCCACTAGAGTGTGAATATTTTCCCATCTGTGGTTTCCAGTTAAATGGATTTTCAATCGCTCTGAAATTTCTGCTCAAATCTCAGCAATATTTGCTTAAGAGTAATCAGCGTATTACCCAAATCTCTGTTCAAAGCAACAGTGACCTTACCAGTGGTAAGCAATAATTGGATTATTTTCAGAGATGTAGGAAGATTCACTGTAATAACAAAAGAAGAAATACCAAATGATAACACCACTTGTCTTCAGCACTGTAAGCCGCAGCACTTTCCTTAGGATAGTTTTAATAGCTTAGCGTATTATGGATACTGAGTGAGAAAGGCTGAGATTTGGGGAATAGATGCTGCCTTTGGTTTGGGGTGATGCATGTTGTTGGGGTTTTAGGAGTTCTCCTTTTGTTTTTTTTCTCTTGAGGAATTTTCCCAATACGTGTTGCTAGGAGACAGTAACAACTGGATACTTAAGAGAGACAAAAGACCTGGCCACAGCTCCGGGGAGGGGCCCAGCTGGCTACTCTTTTCCCTGGGGTTTTCTCGTGTAGGGCAGAGATGCCACGAGATTTGGACTAGGAAAAAGGGGTCTCTTGTTCTCTTGGCGTTTGGAGGGGAGAGAAGCTGCGGTCACTGTGGGGAAGATTCATCACCACTGCAGGGCCGCCTTCTGCTGCCTTCCTTCTACCGTGAGCGGAGCTCTGCTTGCTGGAGTAGCCATTGCACTGGAACCCTACCTCACTAAAAGAGGGACTTTTTTTTTCACCATCTGCTGGGGTGCTTCAGGGGAAAACTCTAGGATCTCAAGCCCACCTTTCCTTGCCCTGCTGAGAGCCGGGCTGAGGCTGCCCTACCCCCGCCATTCCTCTGCCACTGCTCTGAGTCTTCATTACACTGCAGCTCCGCATCCCCTGCCTGATGAGACATCCCAGGGTTCCCGCTACAGATGTGGAGTTTGATACATGTTATCTACCCCCTGGGATTATATACTCGTTCTTGCCATTCCAGTTTGCTGTTCCCGAGGGTCCTGCTGGGGCACCAGGATCAGCTGCTCCTGGGGGTTTGTGAAGCTTTTGTCCCATCCCTTCCCGGCTCGGCCAAGCCACCATTGCCACGTACTCCCCGAGCTCGCGCCACAGCGCCCCCCGCAGCTGCAGGGGAATCATTGCACCCGCCCTGCCTGGCCGGGAGCCACCAGCGCCCCTGCCGGCTGTGAGCAGAACTGCACCGAAGGGGAAAGTGCCTGACAGCTGAGAGAGGCTGCTCTGCGTTCTGGTTCTGTTTGTTGTTGCTGCCATAGTTATTGTTGTTTGTTTGCCTTGTTATATATATACATTAGTAAAGAACTGTTATTCCTGTTCCTCATCATTGCCTGAAAGCCCCTTAATGTTGGGGTCACTGAGCCAGCTGGAAAACCAGAGAGCCCAAAAGGGGCAGAGGCCGGCTGGTGGAAAAACTCTGGCATTTGAAAAATACTTTCCCAGACTCTGCTTAAAGGAAAACTACCTCTCCCAGCAGCCTGTGTGGCTGCTTCCTTGACCTGGTCCCCTACTCCGCCCCTTCCCTCTGCTCATTGGCTCCCTTCCCTGGCCCTGCCTCAGTACCGCCCCTGTGCCCTCAGATTATTGGTTGTAGAACACTATGTAAAGGGAATTAGGACCACATTGTGTCCTCTGCGCTTGGTCATGTCTGTGGATGAATAAGCCTTGACTGTGGAACAGTGGCAACGGAGTGCCCTCCTTGGTTCCTTGTCTCTGGTAATATTGAGCTGTCCGGCTTGGGTGTGGGGATGCCTTCAACCAGCGCCTACAGCAGCGCAGTGCAGAAAGGGGAACTTGCTAGCGGCCAGACTGCACCTGAATTGTCCCTCTCAAGAGACAATTTGGGGTACACAGCAGCTACCTCCAACCTCCCTATAACCCCCACAACCCCAAATTTTTATACCTTAATTTCAAAATTATAGTAATTTGGAGGAAAGGGGGGTTACATTTTACATTCCAAGGGAGGCTCCTGCCTTCCTTAGCAGACACTTGTTTTTCAAACCAGGACATGTGCTTATGGCAGGGGGGTTCTTTTATCATAAAATCCTTAAGGTTGGAAAAAACCTCTAAGATCACGAGTAAAACTGTTAACTTGGCACTGCCAAGTTCTGCACTAAGCCATATCCCCAACCACATCCACATGCCTTTTTGTCGATTATTATTATTATCATCATTGTTATTGTTGAAGTACTTTTGTCAGGGTGTAATGCTCTGTATGTATAAAACTTGTACCCATGGCAGTGCTCACCTGCCTGCAAGGTAAGTTTCAGCAGGTGCTGCCTTACTCCGATGGTGCAGACACAGGCACAGCCCAAAACATCCTCCCTTGGTGGCTGGGGCACTTCCATGTCCCGGGTCCCTGCTGCACACAGCCTGGCCCTGGGGTGCAGGAACAGCATTCCCATGCAGATGCCAGTGGGGTTTCCTCCAGAGAGGCTGAGCTGCTGTGAAGACAGATTGGAAACCATTTGCAAGAGCAAATGCATACGGGCCCAGTGTCAGGTGAGCCTGATTGCCTGCCTCTCTGCTTTTAATTGTAATGAGTTATCTGTCTCAGCACAGCTGAATGCCAAGACTCTTGACTGAAACTTGTGTAATTCACACAAGTGTTTACATAAAAGCCAAGTAAATGTTAAGCTTCCTACAGATTCCAATATACATGAAGCCTTGTTTGTATTCAGTTTGGGAGACTGGGGATGCAAAGCAGCCTATATGGCTGTGCATTGGAGCAGGGAATGTGTGTATCTGTGCATACACATGCACAGGTCTCTTGTGGCACTTAAAAACAGGGTTCAGTGGTGGACATGGTAGTACTAGTTAATGGGTGGACTCGATGATCTTAGAGGTCTTTTCCAGCCTAAATGATTCCATGAATTGCATGTGTTAAAATAAAGATTTTGACCTTTGGTTTTCCCCTGGAGTGGGTTTTGTAGTGATTTGTCTGGTTACCTCGCCAAAAACAGGATTCTGCATAATTTTGGTTCATTAAGAGAAGCTCAGGGGCACAGGGGAGTTTTTTCCTCTTGACCACTGAAAAAAGAGACTTGTGCTATCTAAGCTACCAGTGTCCATTGATGTCCTCCCATGTGTCCATATCATGCTTCTGATACTGCAAATGAGCCTCCTGCAGCCCAGGCTGCTGTGTAATTCTAACCAAGTCTGCGCTCCAGATGGGATCCTTTGTGGGCAAGACCTTGGCAGTGTCTATCCCCATGCTGGTGACAGGGAGCATGTCACACAAGTGGGATGAGATGTTGGTCCTGACCTGTGATGGCACCTGGTTGTGGAGCAGAGCTCCCTTAGCCTGGCTGTGCCCTGGTGCATTGAAAGGTGACCCTTGGCTCTAACGCAAGGTCTGGCCCTGCAGAGCACCAGCTCTCTTGGCTTCCCCTTGACCTGAGATGAGCTGAAATTTGTGATGCTGCACATCAGCCAAGCCCTTGTTGTTGGCCTCCTGATGAGGCCAGGTTTGCTTTGAAATAACCAAACCAAACCGAGCTGTTAGAAATTTTGCATGAAGATAATTCCCTGGGCACAGTGCAGCCAGGACATCTCTATACCTGGATGTAATTTATTTTTAGAAAGCATGTTTAGGTGCATACTGACCTTATTACCATGCCAGTTGCAGCCCTGCCCTTCTAAGAGTATTTAATTGTTTTCATTCCCTGTACACAGCCGTTTGAGTGGATAGGGCAGAAGCAGGAGAGGAAGGGAGGTTGAGTGATGGGAATTAATAAAGGATGCTGAGGCAGAAAGCAAAGTGCTTGTCTTGAAGCATCCCTGTAAGATTCCCTCCCCAAAGCATCCCAATATTTAGGGAACCTGCAGTGTTTTGGAGCCCTTTCCACAAAAGAGGAGAGACAGCTCCTTCTATTGCCTTCTGAGGAGCCACAGTTTTTTCCTCTCTTAGGTTTTTCTACTGAGAAAAAAAAAAAATGTTTGAAAGGCGACCTAAGCTCCCCTTCATCAAATGTCTGGAAGCTGGGGATTGAGGAGGGGGGATTGAGACAGTGTGCACACTGCCCCTTCCTAGCTGCTCCCCAGGTATTTCTCTCATGTCTGCTTGCCTCCTGTCTTGGTTTGAAAGACAGGTGTCTGCTAAGGAAGGCGGGAACCTCCCTTGGAGTGGAAAATGTGACCCCCCTTCCCACCCAATTATTATAACTTTGAAATTACAGAGCTTTCAGGCAAAGATATGGGAAAAGGAATTACAGTTATTTACTAGTATATATATATATGTACAACAAGACAGACAAACAAACAACAATGGCAGCAACAACAAACAGAACCAGAACCCAGTGCCAGCCTCTCTCAGCTGTCAGGCACTTTCCCCTTCGGTGCAGTTCTGCTCACAGCCGGCAGGGGCGCTGGTGGCTCCCGGCCGGGCAGGGGGTGCGATGGTTCCCCCGCAGCTGCGGGGGGTGCTGGCGGGAGAGGTAGAGAAGGGGCTTCCTTTACAAACCCACTGGGGCAGCCAGTGCCCCTCCGGATGGCGAAAAGGGCTGTAGCAGGAACCTCGGAGCAGCGGCTGGTACGGCAGAGGCGAGCAGGTTCAGGAGTGGCAAACAAAATGTGGCAGAAACTCCACAGCTGTAGCAGGAGCTGCAGGGGTTCGGGAGGATCTGGGATGTCGAGGTTAGGTGTAGCAGAAAACCCAAAGCAACAGCAGAAAAACAGCCAGGCTGTGCAGCAGCAGCCAGGCTTCTGCAAGAAGCTGCCACACACAGCCGGGAGATGCGCCCTCCAGGAAGGGGAAGGGGGAGGGGGTCGGGGTCCCCTTGCCAGGGAGTTCGGGTGTTGGAAAGGTGCC
>VZRS01010787.1:359497-373499 GCA_013398055.1 Ifrita kowaldi | reverse complement strand
CGGGTGTTGGAAAGGTGCCAATTCAACAGCTGCCCTTGTGAGCAAAGGCTCACCCACGGTGGGAGAAGCAGTAGGAGGACAACAGCTCCGTAGTGGCAGCGAATTCCCTGGGTAGCAGTGGTCCGGCACCAAATACCACCTGTCTCCACTCTGATGCTGAAAGAGAGAGCGAGGAGCTGAGCCCAGCCCCTCACCCTCCAGCCAAAATCTCGAGGTGTCCCTGCCCTTCCCCAGAGAAACAACCCCCCCCACCCCCAGCTAAGAGAGTAGCTGGTGGCACCCTTCCTGTCCTCCCCCTCCCAGCCACATTCTTTGTCTCTTAAGTACCGCTTGTTATCATCTCTTACGCAGCAAAGGGGACAAAATTCCCTGACAGAAAGAAAAAAAAAAAAGGAAAAATCCTAACCTCCAACACCTCCTCACTGCTCCTGTTCGAGAAAGAATATATAAAAGCAGGTAAAAGAGAGAGGAAAGGAAGGGGAAAAAAAACCCGACTTGTGTTTCTCTGGCAGTGGTTTTCTAAGGAGCCCTGATTATTCAACAGCAGTGGAAAAAATAGAGAAGATGTAAATAATCTTCATGCTTATGCCAAAGCCAAGCTTCAGTCATTTTCCTGGAAAAAAAAATGCATGAGACCTGTGCATTTAATAACAATCAACCAGAATTTCTCTAGGGCTTCTTATATTTTCATTAAAAGGATCAGTTGTCTTGAAGAGAAATGGTAATTCTGGTATCTACAAATACCCTTTGATTGGGAAGCATGTGGTTCAGGTTGGTATGCTTCTGTGATTGGACTTTTTCTTCCTGTTTTCTTTTTATGATATTAATGTACATTTACATCCATGGTTATACACTAAAGTGATCAAAAGCAAAAAGCTGGTTTATCATGAAATGGCAAACCAGGGCTGTACTTTGTGGTGCAGGATGTATCACAATAAAAACACAACATGATTTTTAGCTTTCCCTTTGTTTGTGTTTGGTGCCAGAGGTACTCAAGTGATTTTTTAGTGTGTATACATTGCAGTCAGGTTTTCAAAAAAAAAATGATAGTATCTTTTGAAATCCATACAGGATCTTACTTACCCTGTTGGGCTTAATTTTAGACTATTGAGTTTGTCGTTCAAGTAGAAAAAAATGGGTTTGTTGTGTGTATTTAATCAAGTGCAGCAAAAAACTTTCACAGGCATCATTCATCTTCACAAGCCAATTTTGATTTCCATCTTGTAGAAAAACCCTGTCCCAGTAAAATGCACTCGTTTATTGTGCAGATCTGATGGCACCAAGATTACAGCTGCTGGCAGGTATCGGCTGGTTTATGGGGACACTCCTCATATGAATTTTTGTTTTTATGGGGTTTCAGTGTTGAGAACTGTATGTTTAATCACTGTAGAAATGCTGGGAGCCAAGGATTTAGGGATGCTTGGAAATAAGGGAAAGTGCATGGTGTTCCCATTGCAGCTTCCAAAACACGAGATGTGCTACAGGTGCCTGTGGCTGCTGGATTACTAGCAACTGGCAGGGTTTAGGGTGCGTATGCATCCTTAGGCAGCTTTTATCCTTCACATCCACTTGCCCATCTGGGGAGCCCAGATCTATGGAAGAGGCGCTCATCCCTTTTGTGGTGAACCCAGGTGCGATCAAGCAGTTGGCACGGGGCGTGAAGGAGGTCTCTGCTTGGCTCCTGCTCCATTCCTCAGGCTCTGGATGTTTCCATGGAGTGTAATACCCAAGGTGGTGAGAGTAGGATGAAGAAGGGAAATGTCTTCCATAACTCGTGGCAAGGAACCACTTGGGTCAGCAATGAATGCGTCTCTTCTGTGTGGGGCACAGCCAAGGTTATACTTCCCAGTAGACAAGGTTACAGCTGAAGCTTCCTCTGTGGGGAACCCTATTGGCTACAACTACAGAACATTTTAGTATTTAATAAAGACTTGAAGAAATGTCGTGATTTGCTAGTCTGGGCTTTTGTGGCACATGGGTAGTTCAGAAGGTACTTCAGCTGTGGTAGTGGTCATACATGCGAGCAGCCAGTGAGGTGCCTGGCTGGCAGTAGCCTGAGCAACAGGCATCCTCATGTGCATAAATTTGGGCAGGCAGGCATGAAAACCCATGTCCCAGGAGTGGGGTTAGTAAAAATACTTGGCTTTGTATCAGATCACCCTTTGTGTGTGGGAGATGCTCTGATTTATTAGTGCAAGAGCTTGTCAAGGTGGGGCAATGGTGCTCCCATTGCTTGCAAACAAATCCCAGTCATCACCACTCAAAGACCTCTCTGGGGTTTGTTTCCAGCAGCCCTTAACTCAAGAAACAGTTTTTGTCCCTCCAGTTAAGACACAGGCAAAGAACTGGCTGGGGGAGAAAGAAGTAATGTGTTCTAAGCTGCAGGAAGGGAGAACCGGTATTTTTCATAATTTGAAGTGCTAAAACCATTATCTTACAGTTCTGTTTCTGAGCACCTTGATTGTCTCATATATCTGTGGGCTGCTACAGCAGTATATTCTTCTCCAGGTCCAGACATGCCAGGGGTGATGGCTTGTGAGCTATTCTGGCAATACAAAAAAAAAACCAAAAAAACCTGGGAAGGAGGCAGGGAGGGGATGTGATGCCAAGTGGAACAGCTCTGTCTTACCCGCCTCAAAGAGAAATGATGGAATGCTGAATGAGACAGGCTCCATTGCACAGATTAATGTGCAGTGTTTGAAAGCAGCCAAGAACATTTTACACACACATGGTGAGGCTGGAAGGAGCTGGGTGGCTGATCTCTGCAGAAACCATTTCTTTCCATAAGAGAGCATTTAAAAATATATAAAAAGGAGAGTATAAAGGTCTCCAGGAGTACTCAGCCACTCAGGCTGTTTAATTGGCTGAATATAGAGCTTTACAATTGGGATTAATATGAATATTTCATAAAAATGTGTGGTGACACATTGTCAGTAGTTCCAGGGTCAGGACTGCAAGGCTGCAGTCCTGACCCTGGAATGCAAGTTCTTACCTTTCCTTCTGGTTTTTATTACTACAATAACTCCCAATAGTGCATATTGAAAGGAAGATGTTGTTAAGTTGGTTTCTTCATTTCTTCCTGTGGAACTAGTGAAAAAAGTGGAAAGATGAGAGGAAGAATGACCTGCAGAGCCTGGCAGTGATGCCTGCATTGTGGATTGGCTGGTGGATCCACACAGACTTTGACCTGCACACGGGGATGTGCAGTGCATCAGTGTAAACATGGGGAGCTTAAACCTAAGCAAAACCCACCAGAAAGCAAGTAAAAGTGTCTTAGTAGTGCTTGAGGTGGCTTAAAAGGACCTGAGACCATTAGCGTTTTTACAAGCATTTTTCAACTGGTCATACTGCCTTTTATCTCTGTGGGTCTCCCCTGAGTGACCACCAGCATGGGTTGCCTGCAGGGAGGAGGCGGCTCTCCTGTCCCCGCTCCCAGGCAGCCAGGGGATGTCTGCAGCTGTTGTCGGGGGTTATTTTGATGTTCCTGGTTTTTTTTCCTTTTTTCCTTCTTTCTCTCACCTTCCCTTCCCTCCTAGTAATTTCAGAGCGTGTTCTGGGAAGCCTACCTCCTTGATCAGTGCATGTAGTTGCCACCAGTCCTAATGGGATGCACTCAGAAGAATGTTTCTGTAATTTCCCTGCACTCCCACCTGCCCTTGCCCCTCTCCAGGAGGGATTGCCTCCACAGCTTTATAATTAACATCTTGCCCAGCGCAGAGGAGAGGTTCCTGTGCCCGGAGCCACTGCAGAGCAATGAGGCTGAAGCCTTCCCTACTCTCTCTAAAGCCTGTGCCTCTCTAAATTAGTGGCACAACAGCAAGCAGGAAGCACACAACTGATAAAAGTCTCAGTGAGGTGTTTGTTCTTGTAATGATTGTATTTCATGCATAGATAATTTTGATAAAGTTGGACTTCCCAAAGCCCACTGTCATCAGGGTGGAGTGAGCTGACCTGTTAATCATAAGAGGAATTAATGGAAATTACAGCTGGTGGAGCCCCCCTCTCTGAAGAACTGGTTCAAAGGTAGCACTGGAGGGGAGTTTAAAAACGAAGCAGCATGTGTTGTCCTTAAGAGCTGCACATAAAGTGGCAGCAAGGCAGTTCCTGGGGGAGAAGGGAGGTGTGGAGGAGATAAACTCCAGGAGCACAAACGGCAGATTAACTGCCTAATTCTGAGGAGCATGAGCACACATGCATTTTCATTGCATCCACTTGGTGATTAATGGAGACTTTAAATTTAACCAAGAGGGAAACCAGAGCCACCAGGATTTGGTGTCTGTACCCAAAGGAGATCCAGGTGGGATGATCCTGCATTCCCTCTCTTGATGGAGCTTCTGTGGTGTAAGTTTATTTAGCACCATTGATGTGAAGTGAGCTGAAATTCAAAGGATTCCTGTTGATGCTTTACCCCATCCTGGCTATCCTGGGAGGTCCTGGCTATCTCCAGATGTTGCCAAACAGCTACTAGATAAACTTCACCAAGCATTTCCTCCAAGTTTTCTTTATAGAAAAACTTTCCTTTAAAATGCCATATATCCATGCAGCCTGCAGAGATTAAAAAAATTGTTTATCTCACCTGTGCAGAAGACTCATAAAGTCTGTAAATATGCTTTATATTGGTGTTTCTCAAAGGAAGGGTTGATTGTCTGGTCACAAATATCCAAAATGTGGTCATTGTGTGCCTTGACCATGTGTACACAAGAGCTCTCTGATTGAGTAGTCAGAGAGGCTGCTCAGACAGACTGTACTTAGGAATTTGTGAAGAATAACACAGCAAGTTGCATTGAAATGCTGTTGTCATTGTGCATTCCAAATGCACGTGCCACAGTGTGGAAGAGAGGACAGCAATTAGTCAGTGCTGTTAATGATGAGCATGGTGCTGGGAAGGGAAAAATGATGATAGGATGAGTTGTTTCTTTTGTAACAGTAAAAGGAAGGTAAATGGCATTTGGTCAGTTCCATATGTGCACTTCAGGAGTTTTTAGTCTGCTTATCAGTTTGGGGACTAATCAATAGGGAGGAGGGGCAGGTTTTATGCAGAGCTAGTAGCAGGCTTGTATTTTGGGAAGCGTGATGAAGTAGTCCTCTTTCAGGGCAGCTGAAGAGAGATGCACTGAATGAAGGTGATGTCCTTGCCCAACACAGGCACTGATGGGACCATGGGCACCCCTATGTGCCAGCCAAGGAGGAGTTTCTCTGTCCACATGGCTCCCTCCAGCAGCAGTGGGATTCCCTGTTTCCCCAGAGAGCAGCAATGGTCCTGCCAGTGCATGGGGAACAGCACGGCCAGAGAGGAAAGGCTGGTTTGGAAAGAAAGGGCTGTTTCATGAGCAGGTACCTGGAGATGAGTGTCCTGAGTAGCTGCAGTGATGCTGTGGGATGGTGCTTTCCTGTGACAGACACCAGCAACATGGGTTGGGACCCAAAACCCACAGCCTGAGCACACTGCAAAGGCTTCGTGGACACAGCCTTTACCTGAAGTTCCTACTGCGTGGTTGCAAATGAGGGTGTGGAAGTCCCCATGCAGAATACGTGTTCAGGAAAGGATGAGCACCTCTCCTAAATAAATAATTTTGGGATCTTCAGGGTGTCATTCAAGGAGTTAAGACCAGGGAAGAAAGTACATTACACTACTCTCTGATGATGCTGTGTCTGGCTTGACTGAGGCTGGCACCGGGGTGGTACGAGGGTGGCTTTAACTTTGTGTTTGTTATGGGGAAGCTCAGAAGGTCTCCATTTGCTGTCCCCTGTCTAGTGGTGAGGTGCTACTGCTCACCTACCGAACAACCCAGGTTTAATAACACAGCAGGGAAAACTCAGACTTGCAGGGGAGGGTGGGGAGAATATATTTTGGGTAGTCTGTCAGTCAGCTTGACACTAATTGGTTTCAGTACGTAATCGTTCTCCATGTAAATTAGACTCCAGTTTCCTCTGTAGTCTGTCTGTTTGCTGTGTGGGCTTCCGTCTCTAATTAGGCTCTCACATGGCAAACCTGGTTTGTAAGCTGCCTTTGTTCCTGGAGAGCCAGGCTCAGCCCTCCCTGAGATTGCCAGTGCTCTTTGAACCCCGTGCCCCAGTGGGATGGTTCTTAGATTAACACTGCCAAGTTCTAAATTCTTCTTTTAATATATGTTTTGATTACTTCTATATTTAAGGCTTGCAGTGGTGGTGGGGTTAGAATGCAAAGAGGGTTATTGGATTTACAATGGGAATACCCCTCCAAAATGCTTCCTCTGCGTTCCTGGAAGCCCTGCTCACTCCTCCATGAATAGACCTCATTGAATCCCCAGCCTGTGCAAGGGCTGAGGCAGCTTGCCCACATCTGGATTCTGCTGCCTGTCTGCCGGGACACCTGGAGTGCAGACCACTTGCTCCCCCCTCGTTTGGAGGAGCTGTGTGAGCACATTCAGAGCTCACCCAGATGCCAGGCCACGCTCTGGAGCTGCTCCAGGGTTGCACACCTGTAACTGAGTGCAGTTGCACGAGAGGCTTTTATCCCTGCCTGTCGGTTGTTTGCGAATGAGTGCAGGTTTCCAGGTCATTGCCTGCAGCAGGCAGCTGCCCACAGTGTAGCCCTGTGCTTTCTGAGCTGCTGCCAGCAGATCCAGTGTAGCCTGAGTGTCAAAAGTGAGCACCAGGGTCAAGCATTTAGGTCTGTGTGTAGGAGAGAAAGACATGTCTCTACAGTCCAATGTCTGCACCAGGCTGAAAAAAAAGGCGAACTGTATATTTTGGCTGGTCAGGCTGTTTGTCAGCAGCACTTTATGATTCAGTAGTTACCTTTGTGAATTAAGTATAACTTCAGGAACCATGTGCTGACAGTTTCTGCAAACCTTCTCTGTACATGTTACAGTCCTGCCCCAGATGTGACAGCAGCACTGGTAGGCTTTCTTACCAGTAGTGCTTCTATTGGCATCCTGATATTTACCATACAGATTTTTGATCTGGTGGTATAGGCTGAGAGTTGCCAGCTTTCTTTAGTGCTCTCACATGGCTGTTACTCCAGGTAAGTAAATAAGAAACTTTTTTTTGTTAGAAAGAGGTGAAACAAATTGAACATGGAGGTGTTTTTTTATTGCTTCTCTTTGTGTGATTTATACGTTGGCAAGGTAACTTTGCTTTCATACCACTAGTCAAAACTGGAAAGGATGTTGCCTCTGCAGAGAGCTACATTTGAGTAAAGGAACAGGATTGGATCAGGGTTTAGGATTTTCACCAATAAGCTAAAACTGCGATGGGCGTCACTCCGGCAGCCGGGGCAGCTGCCAGAGACCTGCCTTCCCCAGATGACCACAGCCACTGGCCAGGCACAGGCAGCCTCCAGCCCGGGCACTGCCATCACCGAGGATGCTCCAGGGTCTGTCCTGCCCGTCCTTCCCTCTACCCTTACCCATTCCATGGGGGTTTTCCAGCGTGTGAATGCCTATTTAGCCGGGGTAAGTAATCGCACCCCACTTACAGCATCTGAAAGTATGCGGGGCTTTAATGCTCTACAAATGTAGAGCATTAAGAAATGGTTTTCTTTTTCAGCCCTGAGATTCCTGCCTGCCTTTGCGAGCATCAGTTCCCTTTGCAAGCAGAGTCTGGGGCAGGCAAGGGCTGTCAGGGGCCAGGCACAGGAGCAGGGTTGTGCTGTATCCTCTGCTAATATTTGACTTAATATCTGGACACAGTAAAACTTTTCCTTGCAAACATGAGTTCTGTCGCCAGTCCCCGAGCTGCTCCTGCTTTTGCACTCTCTTTAAAACCCATGAAGAGTAAAACCCTGCAGGAGGCTGCAGCTTATCTTCAGCTCTGAGTTTCCAGACATGCTGTGTGTCTTCTCAGCTGTTGCAAGGATACGTCTGGAATGACAAAATGCGGATTTTGGGTCTTCGGCAGCTGTGTTTAATGCAGGATAAAGGGGTATTTTAACTTCGGGATGTTGGGTTTCTTATGCCTTTGTTAGTATGAATTCAGGAGAAAAAGTCCAATTTTCTTTCAGTCAAAACAAAAGCTTCTTTTGAAGGAAACAAAGTGTTTTAAGTACTTAATCAACTGGCTGAATTCAATTCCTTTAGGATAATTTAGAAATTAAACAGAAGGAGGCTATGTCAGTAACAAACTGCGGTTTTGGTTGGAAACAAGGATTCATTCCTGCTGGAGAAGGCAGAGGAACGCACAGCCTGTGGGCAGAGCTCCTGGGTCTGTTTGCTGGGTGGGGGTGGGGGTTTAACAACATTCTCTGTTTGCCTTTGTTTAGGCAGTGCAAATTATTTGTGTGCTTTAGAATTCCTTCTCTCCTTCAGCAGATGTTTTGTCTGTGCAACTGGTGGAGTAATTAGTGAGAGATGTGGCACTGGTGTGCAAACACCCCTTGGGGGTGGGTAGAGAAATCCCAGAGTCCATTCTGGGAGCAGCTGGCTGAGGAGCACAGTCAGCACAAGATGTCAGAAGCAAAATTCCTTTGGCCCAATGTATTTGATTTTATTTCTGCAGAGGGTTTGTTCTCCCTGCTGCCAGAAACAGGCAGGGGCTGCATCTTCGGGCAGAAGACACTGCTGCTGCTTATGGCAAATTTCTCTCAACATGTGAGTCATTCACTTGGGATTTCTATGGTGGTGGCTGGGGATGATTAAATGTTCAGACTGTAAGAAATTACCAGGAGATTTGAGTGTTTTCCTCAATGGCTTTGGCCCCAGTGGTGGGGTACGACATGGGAAGCGCTCTGTGTGTAGATCAGGCTATCTGTAGATTTTGAAGTCCCAGGCTGCATGAGTATGTTTTTGCTCGGCTACCATTTAAGTAATGGCAGCAACATGCTGCTTCCTCTAATGATCTTGATTTAGTTACCGGTTATTTCCTTAATTAGCTACTTCATCTACTTACAACTTAAATGAGTCTATCTGTTCACCCAAAGAAGGGGGGAAAAGTTCCTGTTTTTTCTCTTTTAAAGGGTTTTTTTTTCCCCTTTCCAGATGGCAGATCATCTTAAGTCAGTAAAGGGAGCTCAAGTGAGCTGGTTTCACTGGTGCTGCTACATCAGGGTTCTGTGGGATGGACATAGTGATAGCGTGGTGATTAGGGGACCATGCCAACTGTGCTGGAGCATCCTGCCAGCCACCACCAGGTCCTTCCCAGCAAAAATGCCTTGAGGGGGCTGGAAGTGAGCTGCTTCCAGAGGATGAGCAAAATGGCACCATCACTTTACTCATGGAAGTGGTGATCTATAAATCCAACCAGCCCTTTCAGGCTGGTGGTGGAAATGTGCCGGCATATGCAGTTCTGACTCCAGGAGATGTTGGTGCTTCTTGTTGGCTGAGTGTCCTGGCAGCACAAATTTGAAATGAGATGTAGATGTACATTTATTCCTGGAATCTGTGTCATGCAGACAAACAGAATGAGTTGAAGTGGTCCTTTGAAAGCCCTGTTTGTGTGTATTAACTGGACTAAGGCTGGAGTTGTGTCTCAGGACCAGTTCTGAAGGGGATAAAGCATCTTTTAATCGCCAGTGGTCTTTACATTTCCCATGCATTAGCACATGGTACTGTGTTGACCACCCAGGGTCTCCACACAGCACTTCAAAAGCAACCTCTCCAGCTGGCACCATTTCCTCACCAGTATTCCCCAGACACCATCATTTGCTGCACTTTTTCCTGAGTCTCAAAGAGGCTCAAATGTTTCTCTTTGGAGACTCCTTGTGATACATGTGGCAGCAGCCCATGCTTCAGACCAGCCTGTTTGTTCTTGCTTTTGTACTGTTTATTACTCTTAATGATATTCCCTTCGTTAACCTTAGCTTCACACTCTCTTCTGGCGCAGAACTCTCTGAAACACATACTGCGTAATGAGCCTGCTTCCATATTTAAATTGGAGAGACGGGAGCCAGGGCTCTCCCGGCTAAAATGGAACGAAATGCTTGGCCTTTAGTTACATTGAAGCATCCGTGCCAACAAAATTATGCATTTGGGAGGAATTACCAAAAGTTCTGACGTACACAAGCTTTAGTCCTTTGAGACTTCTACATTTTTAGCTGTTGGCATAAATTTGGACTGTACAGCTTTCCTCTCTCAGAGAAAATGTTTCCTGTGACCCATGTGAAAGGCAGAGCATCACCCTGCAAAGCAAAACCACAGGGAGCAGCACAAATGTATCTCCAGCACCAGCACTCACTCCAGCCGGGATCTGCTTGGATGGCAGTGCTGGAAATCCCACGTGTCGCATTTGGCGGCACACACAACCCCACAACCCCAGTGCTGCCAACCCTGACTTACTCTGAGCTCTCGGCATTATCCTTGTGGTCTTGGGTATCCCAGGGGAATTGCAGCTCTTTGGTTAGTTTGTGAAATAGTTGAGGGTTGGTGGGAAGGACTCAAATACGTGAATTCTAATGGTCCAGAAAACAATACCCTAATATTTCTATGTCATGATTCCTAAATGATTGTCATGATGTTGTGCATGCAGGTGTGGTGGATCTTGTCGTCAGCTGTGCTTTGGACACCACGGTCACTGATATAGCAAATGCCTCTGGGTGATCCATGTTCCCTTACGTGCCTGTCCTGGATGGCTTGTGTAACCTTGGACAAATCATGGACACCCTCCAAGCTGCAGGTGGGGGAGAACAGCAGAGTTCCTGTTGCAGCTGTTCAGGAGTTGATGTCAGAGCAGAACCAGCCCCAGGGTGGTACGCAGGGATTTACGTATCTGGAGGACAGTGGACCCCCATTGTGACAAGGGCCTCCAAATGCAATGGTAAAAGACAATAAAACCAAATAAACTAGACTCAAGGACAAAATGTATTGCAGGCTTGTCCCCTCTGCTTTTCTTCCTCTGCTGATCCTAGGAGGAAGTAGCTCAGAGGAAATATTTGCTCTTAACAGGGTTTGATTTCTCTTTGCATTCCTTGGAAATTGGTGTTTGGATTTTGCCCTGTTGGTGTTGGTTTATGCAGTGATGTTACCAGAAGCTCAATTGTATGGATATAGTTCAAACTCTTGGTATTTTGTGCAAAGATAAAAAAGAAAGAAAGATGGTACTGAGTAATGAGGTGGCTATTTAATCACAGCAGGACTTGCAGGAAAATGTGCATTAAGTATTTATAGAACAGTATTCATTAGCATTTTAACTCTGTTGGCATTGGGCAGTTCAAGAAAGCTGCCGAGAGAGTTGGAGTCTGTGTTGCACAGCCACAGACCTGCAAAGGGCTGCAGCAGAGGAAAGGCATGAACGCTGGCTTTGTTACCAAACATGTCCCTCATAGCTGGCATTGCATTTGGAGTTGCAGCAGTAAGCAGGATTTCAGTAGTTTCACTTACTCTTCTCAAAATGCTTGTGGTAAATATTTTAGGTCTTATTTTTCTGGCTGCCATGTCTCATGAGAGTGCAAGTGGCTGACACCAAACCCCTGGTTTGCAGGCAGGCAATTAGAGAGATAAGCCTAAGTGACTTCATGTGTCTCCTTTTTAGATTGCTCCAGTCTGAGTTGATGTAAAGGGCTGGGATTAGCAGAGATTGAGTTCTCAGAGTGCTGGAAACCAGCTGTAGCCAGGGGCCTCATTCAGCTTGAGATATAGGTACCGAGTTACGGAGTGAGTTTTCTGTGGGCATGAAATGATGCCAGGAAGATTAGAACTGATGATAAAATGGTATTAATGCTTGTTTCATTAACAGCATAGAAGGTATCAAATTACTCCGGTGCTGTAAATCAAAAGTGTTTCTTTTATTTGTTAAGTGAAGCTATTTAAATGGTTGAAATACGTTTACTTGCTGGCCATTGCATCCTCCGATACAGGATCACAACAAAATGTATGAGGTTTCCCATAGCGTTAATGGAAAGTCTGAAGCAGTAGCAGCCTGATGGTTTAAATTTTCCTTTGAGATGACATGGGCTCTTGTGTTAGATTTTGGGATGCCTTGTTCTGGACCAGTACCGTGAGCCCAAGACTGACCTCAGGCTCACGTCAAAAGCTGTAGTGGTTGCACAGGTCTGCCAGATTTGGGATTTGGGGCTGAAGGTCCATGATGCCGGCCCTGTCCAGCCACAGCAAGTGACATGCCCAGATCAGGCTACACCCACAGGCACTTCCCCCAGTGGAGGGAAAGTTCCTCTTAGTATTACTGTCATCAGGAGACAGCTTTGTCCTACTTCTTAATAAGTGTAAAAGGGACATATACAGAGAGAGAATTACCTCCTTTACATGAACGCCTGTTTGATAAAATAAATGCTAATCTTGACCAATTAGCGAATGGATTCAATGTGGGTGTCTCTGTGATCCATTTATGTACTTGAAACCCCCATTGATTTCCACTGGCACCATTCAGCAGAGCACCAAGTGAAAGGTTTGACTGTAGCCATGCTCTTGGCTTCCTGATACCTTCCTCCTGTCCTTTGTATGAGAAAGGAGATCCTGATGGCAGTCAGGACAGTGGTGTGATTTGTGCCAGGAGTGCAGCACAGAGAGCTTCTCACTGGGCCTCAGCCTCTGGTCTGTCCTGTTTTTCACTGTGCATGAAGCAATGCCTTGTGGCACCCCACGTAGATGGTTTTAACTTGCCTCTGACTTTTCACTGCCTAACTGGTCAGTCAGGAAACATTCAGCAAACCTGGTTGCAGTTATTCCTGAACTGTCCCGCCCAGCCTGGGCTTCTTCCTTTCATAGGGGTTAAATTTCCTCAACATAAACATTTTCAGCTCTCTGAGCTTGTCCTTATTAGTTGTCATCATACTCTCATTTTCTTAAGCACTGCAGGAAACAGTCCCTTGCTTGAAGAGCTTAGAGCTCACACCTCCAAGTATCTTCAAGCAGATACTTTCTGAGTGTCTTAACACCCACTGAAAATCATTGGGAACTGAATCCTTAACTACTGCCAAAATATGCAGATACCCTGAGGATGTGACTGCTTCCCCTGACCACCTCTATTAGACCAAGGGACAGCAGAAAGGAAGTGAGAAGAGCATTCCCTCCTGGAGCATGTGCACCAGAAATTATTCAGAATTAGTCTGGGTCTAAGCCACAGCATACTTTTGTTATTTAGGTCCTGTAGCTTGTCACATCAGCAGATTTGCAACTCTTGTGCTGACTGTGGATGTTGATTCAACCTCTAAAACTGGTGGAAGAACATAGTATTTTCTGTTTCACTGCCAACTTTGTTTTTGTGTTTTAAGGGACTTTAGCCTAAAGATGCGTCAGGGAAGGACATTAGACAAATACCCATCAGTGGAGGATGGTTGTATATGCCCACAGAAAATTCTGTTTGTCATGTTTTGCCATTTTCTGAAGAGCAGCTTGTCTGAGGCTTCAGGCACTTCAGAAAGTTGAGTATGGCAGGTTTGCCTCAACATAGAGGAGACGACCTTTTGTTCAAAGTCACAGGCAAAATGTAGTTTTCATAGTTGACATTAAAACTAAACCCAGTTTCATGTCCCTTCTGTAAGCACACGGTGCTGCTCACTCAGGTGGAGGTGGAGATGCTGGAAAAGCACGTAAGTGCTCTACTATATGTCTTGTGTGGAATGAAAACTATCAAAGTCAGAACTTTTTTCACAGCAGAGATGTTCAGAGTGCAGCAAGTGTCAAAATCCTTGGCCATGTTTTGCACCAGTGCATGCAGCAGACGCTCAGGGAGGGAAAGGCAGCTGTTGGGTTACGATTGCTGCTTATTACACTAATTACAATTGTCTCGCTGGTATCATGAGCTTCCCTTCTCCTTCCCCCATCTGTTGGGTTGGCCATCCATGGTTGCTCATCTCTTTTGAGATACACTGGAAGTGCTTATTACCCCAGGGAGCCCGACTGCACTCTGCCTCCGCTTCTCCATACTGACACAAGGGAATGATCGCAGTTTGTGCAAAGCAGGAATTTTGGGGATTGAGCTGTTTGCCCTGAATTAAGGCCATGGAAGGGGGATATGTTGTCCTGACTCTGCAACTCCACATTTCAAAAATCTCAGCAAAGTGAGCCACCCTGGTCTGGAGCAGCCCAGCTTGTTTGGGATGGAGGAAAGAGGACTTTTTCCCTCTTTT
>VZRS01010787.1:297936-359473 GCA_013398055.1 Ifrita kowaldi | reverse complement strand
TTTTTTTTTTTTTTTTTTTTTTCCCTGCCCCATACCCGTACAACCAGGCTAACTACTGGTCAGAGGAATCCCCTCCAGACAGGGCACACCACAGGAATGTTCCCAGCTTTAACCCATCCACGGTTTTCCAGAAACAGTCTCAACCCTCTGCTGCAGGAGCCTGGCTAACCCTGCCTTCAGTCAGCAGCCAAGCTGACCTCCAAACTGCTGGTTTTTTGCTGCAAGGAGACACTGTAAGTTGAACACTCAGCAAAAAGAAAGCCCCACTCCATGGGATGCCCACCTGTTTTTATTTCCCTGGGGAGGAGTTATGCCTTGTCACAGGGTGCTGGCTTTGCAGAACAGCCCACTCCAAAGAAGCTGGCTGTGCCACAAAACAATGGGACTCGCTAAGTCTCTAGCAGCAATAATTGCTTCTAAAAGGCTGATGTATTTAGTCTGTTCATGTTTAGCAAACATGTTTGCTTCACCCTTTGAAGATAATGCTGTATGTGCAACACAGCTTGGTAGGGGAAAAAAGAGGAAGAAATGGCTTGTAGTTTCATCATATGTAATGAGCAGTGCCTGGTGGGAGCCATAGCATTCGATAATGCTGGTGTCCCCTGTTAATCACCAGCAATTGGGTTTTCCACCCTTCCTGGTGCTTGAGCTGCGGGCAGGATGGCCTCATGGGTTCATATAAGCTGGGAGCCCCACGGCTGAGGCTCAGGCTGGTGGAAGGCCAGCAGCAGCCTGGCAGGGTAATGTGGTCTCTCTGCAAGCCATGCCTCGGTGTGGCTATGATGGAAACAACCAACATCTTACAGGATGGCTTTGAGCCTTCCCTAGGACTGTTACCAGGTGTGTGGGTCTGGGTCTGGCACAGTGAGGAGGGATGCTCTCGTGACACTGCCTGCATTGGACCCATCCAGGGGAGTGGGGACAGTGTGGGACCCCATGATGGAGGCAGCCAGTGTAGGAATCAGTGGCCACGTTTCTGGCCAGCCCTCTCCTGATGTGGTCTTAATCCCTCCCTGCAGGTCCTGATTCCCCCTCATCCCTCTGTTCCCTTAGCAGACTATATGGTTGCATTTCCCTGTAGATGATGATAAGATAAAAGCCTGGCTGTGTTCTGCAAGAGAAGAAGGTTTAGGGGATGACAGGCTGCTGCAGGAGGAAGGGATGTGGGTTTCCAGCTGCATGCTCCTGCCACTGAGGCCGTCTTTGATGAGGGCTGTGATTGATGCTGTGTTTGGAGCAGGCAGCGACGCACTGACCTTTCCCTGACGGGCTGAGCGGCTCTAATGATCTTGATGGAGCTGGTGATTTGTGTATTGGGTTTGATGTACAAGGCTTGACAGAGCATGGAGAAATGGGACTAGAGTATAACTGACAGCCCATTCCCATTAAGGATGGTGAGGCACAGGCTGTTCTCTAGTGATTCCTTTCTGTGAGAGTGCTTTGATGAATTATACTGTAGCAGAGAAGTTTTGCTGTTAAATACCATCCTTTTAATAGCTTCCAAGCAGTTAAAAACAGATGAGAATGAAGTAACTTGCAGGCCAGAAGGCTTATCACTAAAAAGGCTGTCCAAATTATACACTTCATTAAATATTTAATGAATTATTTTTACTTTGACTTTAATGTTGAGTCCTTAGGCAGATAAAACAATGCAGTGGCTTGCATCTCTTTTTCTGTAATTCAGGTGTAAAAATTTCAAACCCTGGACTTCTTGCAGGCAACATTAAAACCTTTTAACTTCCATGAGTTGAGCTGTGAGTTCCAAACCCTGGTTGGCACATCTCATGGGTGCTTGTGGCAAGGGTAATGAATTTCATGGATTGTTATGAGCTACTAAAACCAACAGAAACATAGAAAGCCTGTTGTAACGTCAGCATATCATTCAAGGAAGCAATTTATTCAAATGTTAAGCCACGATAACAAGTTGTTATTGCTAATTAAAACAAAGGGAAGAACAGCAAACATCACCTGTCATGTGTGTGCAGTGCCAGGCTATCTGGAGGATGCTGGAGCTCCATCCAGCTTCAACCAGTGGGACAGACAGGCTGGGAGCCGTGCCATTGCCTAAGACAGGACGACCTGCTCTGTGCATTCCAGGAAGGGCACTGGGCCATGATCCTAAGAGGACTGGGGCTGGGAAACCAACCAAGCTTAAATAGAGATGCTATTTTTCAGAATTTTATTGTTTTCTATGTTTTGGAGGTTTTTCTTTTAATCAAGGTTGGCTTGATTGTAGAAGTCTTGTGGAGTTTGGGGTGTACTGAAACAGCACGGGCTAGTCCATCTGCTCGCACTAGGTAGTTTTGTATCATCTAGGGCCATTTCTTGCTCTCAGGTATGAAATAAAAACCCATTTGGGCACCTTTCTTCCCACTGCTCTGTTGGGAGGTGAGGAGCCAGGTGCATTCCTGACCACATCTGAACTCCCTGTGTCTGCAGATACACTAGGAAATTTAAGACTTGAAGACATAGCAAAAGCCCCTTCTTGTTCATGGCCCAGCGTGTGTGATTCCCCCCCGACATCATACGAGAGGGCTGGATCCAAAAATGTGCTGAATTTACCACCTCCCTGTGCATTTAACACAGTTTGGGTGGAAGCAGCAAAGAGCTCTTTTCTCTTAGTTCACAAAAAGCAGTCAACTGTGTCTCCTGGGTGGGAGTAGATGCATGGCCATCTCAGACTTTTGCTGGTGTCGGGGGAGTTTGGCCAGAGGTTTGTGCAGCCCTGCGGCACCTGTGAGCAGGGAGCAGGGGCTCATGTGGTACAGGCCAAAGTGAGGGAAGCACCAAAATCCTGGTGGCAGCCAGGGAAGATGTGCACAGTCTGGTTTTAGGAGGTAAAAACCAGGCTTGCGTCACTTGTCCAGGACTGGGCTGGCTCAAGACTCACCTCTGAGCATGGAGACAGTCAGTTCCCCTGGTCCTGGGGGATGCACAGCTTTAGTGGTGGGGCCAGGCAGTGCATGGCTAGTGCAGTGGAGAGCTCAGTGACTTAAGACAAGAAATCCTCAGTATATAACCACTGACCCGAAACACCCTGTTAGACAGGTTTGAAGCCAAAAAATAAAATAAAAATCATCTGATGTGACAGCGACCCTGACAGTGTCAGGCAGTGAGAAGGGCGGCGGCAAGGGAGTCCTGAGCTGCTGCCAAGGCACATGTCAATGCAGACTTGCAGGGTTAGTTGGTTATCCTGAAAATACATCTTCTATTTTGTGTAAATGGAAAATTAATTCGTTGCTGATCAAAGGTTTAGATCTTTGGAAAACATACCATCAGATAAGCTGAAGATTTATGCATTTCCTTTGTAACGTATTTTCAGTGAACACTTTATTGTTTGTGAAAAGGCCCCAAGAAAAATATGCTATTACAAAAACAACTGTGTTGAGTTTATTTAGCTTAAATTACGATAGAGTGCTTTAACGAGGCTTTTGTAGACATCATTAAAGGACACTATTAAAAAGTCTTCAGATGTGAAGCCTATCAGGCTAGCAAAGGGGAAGAAACCACAGGAGCATCTGGATTGTTCACATTCAGTTACAAATTTGATTTCAACATATGAAAGTAAAAAACATATTAGTGCCTAGTGGAAGCTGGAGCCTATGAAAGCATTATTGTGCTAAGCTCTCTAAAGCTTCTTGCATTAAGGTGATTAAAAAAAAGAGAGAGAGGAAGAGATAGTGATTGATTAAACTCTGTTGTTGGTGTGCTCTGTGTGTCATACCAGGGCATGCAGTGCTGGGGTGGGGATGGTCGGTGAGGAAGGGTCCTTTTGGGGTGCCTTGACATGGAGAGGGTTGGGGTGCCAGGCAGTGATGCTCAGGAACATCAGCGCAGTGTGCTGATCACCCCTGTGTTTGTGTGGTTCAGTGCTGCCAGAGGACATGGACACAGGACAGCATGAGCTCATGGCCACACCTCACTGTCCAGCTCTGGCTGTGCACCAGAGGGTGCCAGCCAGGGTCAGGCCTGTCTCGCTAGGTGAGTTGGTAGGAAACACAGAAAATTGTCTCTAAAATCAGCCGCAGTGCGTATGGGCTGTATCTATCCTTCTGCGTCAGCTACCGCTGGGCTCGATGGTGTTTTAAAAACCAAATTTCTCCTTGCAGGCTGACAGCACAGATCCTTACCCTTGGCTCTGCCAAAAATGAGTGGAAGGCAGCAGAGGTGACAGCAGGAGGAGTGGGTCTGTCACAGTTGGTCGCAGGCAGCAGGCACATGAAGGTACAAATGGCAGCCCTGAGGAAGAGTGGAGGAGGCCAAGTTTTGGGATTAATGATCTGCATCTGATGTTGGTCTCTCTGCCTCTCTGTCTGTCGCATTTTTCTTTGAGATAAGACATCTCTGCTTCTAGCATTGAAAGCCATGGGGAAGCGTTTGCTGCCTTGCTTAAAAAGAAAAAAGAAAAAACAAAACTCATCCTTATTTCAAGTCCTGGCCTGTATTTCATGACTCAGGTTCTCCAAGGAGCTTTCCCCATACCTTGGGCACATCCTTGTGTGACTCCTGAAGAAACAGGCATTTGGCTGGGCAGAGTTGGGCTGTATCCTGCCACATAGGGTCTTCCCTGTCACTAACAGCTTTTTGCAGTCATCTTGCCTTTCCCATCCAGTGTTTGCAAGGCTATGCCCTCTCCAGCCTGTTGTTCTACTGCTTATCACTGCCTTGTGCCCAGGGACCACACTGGGCTCTTCCTATGCTGGCACTGGGGTGGGAGCATTGGCTCTGTCAGTGGAGATTCCTCTGCAAATTGCAGAGTGAGTGTGGGACCGGAGCAGAAAGATACCACTGTAGTATCCAATTCTGCATTTCTGTGGTCAGAAAGAGCAATGGGAAAGTAATCTATTATTTTGCCTGTGGCTATGAGCCAGGATGGGCTCGGTGGTGGTGGAGGGGGCCTGCAACCCCCCTGGTCCAGGACGAGCTGGTGGTGTGTGCAGTACCAGGGATGGTCTGTGTCCCTGTGGGCAGCATTTTGGGGTGGCAGAGTCTGAAGCCTCTTGTGACATCCCAAGGTAGCAGTGCTGTGCAGTGCCCTGGCATGCTGCAGCAGAGGATGCTCTCTAAATAATCCAGAAAGGCAATTTGATCTGACATTCATCAGGGTAGTAGCCTGGTGACCTTGAGGACACCAGTCTGCTGTTGCTGCGCGTGGCTCTGCTGTGCAGCTCATTGTCATCAGGAGAGTCAACACTGTGGAACTCTATTGCTTGACAGACGATCAATACATCAAGGTGATAAAACACAGCATTTATGAAACATGGGCTCTTCCAGTGATTTGTTAAATTAGCCACAGGTATGAGTTGGTGCAAATGGCAGAAAGTTTAAAGTTGACTGCGTTTTGGTCTTTGTCATTAAAACTAGCAACAAAGGGAAGAAAGATGGTGCTACATTTACAAGCAGAACTGTCCATCTCATACTCCTGCATAGAAGCAGGGGCTTCCTGCTCTTGATCTTTCTTTATTTTAGTAGCTTTTTACTTGTGGTCATTTTCTTCATTGCTGGCAGTTGTCAGCATCCATCCTTGTAATGGTGCAAGTCCTTCACTTAACCTTTGATAATGTGCTCCACCAGCTCAGTATTCTCCTTGCTGCCTAATGAAACACCCATTTCACCTGCATAATGTGCACAATCCATCAAGAAATCTTGTATGCCTTCTGGAGTTATTCCAACACATGACCTTTTCACAAGCCTCATAGTAGGTAACCATAATATGGAGCAATTGCCAGCAAACTGGCAGCTTTCAAAGCAGGAAGGCTCATTTCCATTTCCCTGAGACAGTTGTGTCCAAACATTACACAGCTTCTAATCTGATTTCTTGTCTCAGAAGATGCTGTTCATTGGATTTTGTGTATATGTATTGGAACAAGAAGTCTGTCAGGAGTGATGATGATCAGAGATGCTGCTTGGAGACACAAAGCTCTTCTGCTCACAGCTAGCCCTGCAGCTGAAGTGTTACAGACATTGGTGTTTTACTAATCTTTCACTTCAGTTCATGATTCTCACACCCATTCTTCTTTGTGGGTGAACTTAGTTTGAAAAGTTTGCGGTTCCTGGTGTGATCCCTTTGTGTGGATGATCAGTTGGCCAAGAAAGCCAAGCAGAACTCACCTTGAGGATGGTTGGTTGTGTGGGGATGACACCACCACGTGCTCTGGGGTGGGATCATGTCAGGCTGGTGCAGGGTGATTGAAGCTGCTGTAGATGGTTGCACAGTGTGTTGTACAAGAAGTGTGGGGTTGGACACTCGTGCCATGTCAACCTTTCCCCTGAGGGCAAGGCCGGCTGACAGTCCTGCTCCTACAGCACTTGGAGCATGAATAGAGACTTTGCTCCGAAGTGTTTGCAGCTAAAGGGCCTTTCCTCCTTGAAAGTTAATGCAGATAAAGTCAGACATTTTTACTCGTGTGTTGGGTGAAAATTAGTGCCTACAAGATGTGCCCTATGGAGCAGGACATGTTCCTTGTGCCATTTGTAGCCCTAAGTCACTGCTGCGCGCTTTTAGGGATATGTTTCCAGGGATAATTTCTGCTCTACAGCATTTCTGCTCTACATTATCACTTTATAAGCAGGCTTCTTTATTTGCTTTTGCCCAATTCAGTTTCATCTCGTTTCCTTTGTGTTGTAATTAGCATGTTCTGAGTTTAAGAGGAAAAGTAGATCATCTTGGGGCCATGGCATGTTAACCATAGAGAGGCAAGCTTGACAGCCTGCCTGCAGCACTGATTCATGCTGGAAGGGGCAAAATGGGCCAGTTTAGGAAGCTGGAGGATAGGGAAGATTTTTTCCTACAAGTTCTTTGTAGTTGGAGTTGAAGGAGACCATCCTCAGCACTTCAGCCATCTCCAGCAGAAGCTCCTGCTCTACTGAAGGAAGGTCTGATCTGGCTGGATGGATGCACTAAGAGTCAGTGCTCAGCTCTTGAACTTGCTGCTCAGACATAATTTAAATGAAAAAAAAAAAAAGAGTTCAGATCTCTGCACATTCTTGGTTTGTCCCACTTGGCCAAGTAACTTGGGGAGGCTCTGAGTGAGAGCTGGGCTGATTTGTCCCAGCTGAAGATCTCACCCTTGAGATTTTGAGTGTAATTCCATGTAATTAAACCTAATTTATGAACCTTAATAATAATAATTTAAGTCGTTTGAGGCTGCAGAAAGACTCACAGCTGTAGTTTCTGCATCTCCTGTGTTCTGTAAACATAGTTAATATTGCCAAAATCAAGGGTTCTGAAATCTGGAGTCAGGCCTCGAAATTCAGGAGCATGCAACAGAATGTTAAGGAAACTTCCCAGTCTGACCATTCACGAGACTCTCTGGCAGTCACACTCCCAAGGCCAGAGACTTTGACTTCTGGGACTGAAGTCCCTTCACAGCAGCGGCTCCAGTGAGCCAACGGGAGCCCCACTTGGCTTCCTGCACACCCCACTCACAGCCAGACCACGTTTCCTCACCAGTTCGGTCCCAGGTTTCCCATAGCAGAGTCTCAGATGTCCTGTTCCATAAAGTCATTTACTCCCGGAGCAGCAATACAGACATAGCCCGAGCTGGTGCCTCCGAGAAGAACCCTCCAAGAAAGGACCTCCTGGGCTTTTATCCTCTCACAGTCTACTCAGGCTCAAGTCTCGCTCTTCCCCTCTAGTCTTCTTCGGCTCCTGCTCTCCTCTTCCTGTCCATCCACTTCACTGGCATCACTGGTCTTTAACCCCTTTGTTATCCAAAAGGTCGGCAATTCCCAGCTCCTGCAGTGTCTCTCAGTATCCATTTACCTGGCTGGCATCCCCCATCTTCATATCCTTTGTTATCCCAAAGGTTGGTAGTCCCACCCAGAGTTTAAAGTGCATTTCAGTCTCCATCCCAATCTGCAGTTTGCAAGCCCAGCTGCCTGGACCAGGTGCATTCCTCAACATGACACACTGTGTGTTGGCAAAGTTTTATTTGCTTTCTGTGGGGTTTTTTTGAGTCCACAGAAACTAGTTTTATGAATTTCACTCACTTTTTGCAAATGCTAAAAACGGAGAAGTACGCTGTACTCCAGTTGACTCGAATTATTCATTTGTGACCACCAAATTCCCAAACAACGGACTTAAAGAACAGCAGAAGAGATTTGGCAGCATAGCTCCTTCTCTGCAGTTTCTTTTCCAAGGGGAGGGAAACACAGGGGAAAGAGGCTTAGCATCGCCGTTGAGGTGGTATATTCCTGGGGCTCTTAGTACTCACCTGAGACACACATAAGAGGGTGTGAATCGTTCATCTGTCGTGGCCATGTGAGAGAAAATGTATTAAAATATGCAGCAAAATGCCACGCTAATAACTTGTATTTCCCAGAATATTTAGCCCTGCTGGTCACAAACATGCTGCGTCTGAAAACCAGTAGGGAATCACAGCAAACGACTATAGAAGATAATTAAGAGGGCATTGAAAGCCAGGAGAAAAATGATATGTTGCTCGGAGCCATCGGATCATTGCGTTAATAACTAGCGTACCTAAGAAGCGATGCCTGAAGTTTGACAGCAAGTTGAGGTTCGGTCAGCATCAAATAAGGAGGGAAGGATAGTCAGTGTCTTCACACCATTCAGTTTGGGCTGCTGGTATGGAGCCAACTCTTTAAAACACGCCAGCGAGCGAGGAGGATTTTTTTTCCCCCTCTCCCATTGCCTGAGCCACCTACAGGATTTATTGATTTCGGAGAGTGGGCTGATTTCCATGTAAATAAAGGGGCGGGTGGCCGGGCCGCGGCGCGGGTCCGGGTGGGATGCGGTGACTTTGGCTTGCTGACATCATTGCTCATTAACATGCAGGAGAGGAGAGCAATGCAACAGCAGAGCCGCGCGCCGCTCCCGCGCCGCCAATTATTCTCCACGGGCTGCATCGCTCCTCGTTAATGCCTTGAGCTCGGCGAGCAAATTGGACATCCTCTTGCCACCTTCAAGGGTCAGTTAGTGAAAGGCAAGCTTGAGGGGGGAGCTGCTGGATTCATTCGGATTGGGAGCAGAGAGGGAGGCACCCTCTGGAACCGGATTTCACAGCGAGGCAATTGACGCGAAAGCTTCAGGCGCGGGGCAGGAACGGCACGTTTTTCCAGGGCAGGTTTCCTTTGGGAACGCTCCGCGGTCAGTGCGTGCCTGCTCTGAGAGGCTCCGACAAAGCCCCGAGCGGCGGCTCCGCTGGCGCTGGGCAGAGGCGGGAGCGAGGGATGCTTTATGGCACTGCGGTGCTCCAGCTGGTCCTGCAAGCAGCCCTCCAGCCCAGAGGCACCGGGCACAGCTAGGACAGCTGGGCAGCACGAGAGAT
Organism: Ifrita kowaldi; assembly: GCA_013398055.1. NCBI lineage: Eukaryota > Metazoa > Chordata > Aves > Passeriformes > Cinclosomatidae > Ifrita > Ifrita kowaldi. The sequence continues at coordinate 350,183 of VZRS01010787.1, read as the reverse complement.
TCTTCCCTCCCGCGCTGTCATTGCCAGTGGAAACAGGTAAGGAACTGCCTTTGGCCAGCGACTTCAAATTTGTTGTGGATTTTTAGGAGGGATAGAAAGTAGAAGGGAGAAGGAGGAGAAATAAGGAGCATTCAATGGATGCACGGAGCTGCGTACTAACTTTGCTCAGTGTGCTGGTGGTGGTGAGCTGCGAGGGGCTGCGGTGTTTTTCCAGCCTTTGCTGTTCTCTGTGTTTATGGATGTAAAAGGTTAATTCTTAAATTGCATTTCTGCAGCTGCAGGACGTCAGGGAGAAATGCTGATGCTGTTGTAATGGACTTTTCGTTTTAAAAATAATCAGGAAGGCTCAGCTGACTCTAATAGGAGTTAAAAAATCTTCATCTCTCGGTGTTAATTGTATTGCTCTGGTAAATGCAGCCCCAAGAAGCCTGGGTTCTCTGCACATTTTCTGAGCAGGCTGCATGCAGGCTGGGGCTGTGAATGAGGACATTGCCGTTCGGATGTTTATTTTGGTGGTTTTGCTTTCCTGAGAATAGAAAGTTTAAAAGTAATGATCTTTCTAAGCCCCTGTTGTTCTTGCCAGAATGCCAAACTGTAAACCAACCTAGAACTGCAACCTGGGGGTTCTGTTTTTCAGTGCAATCTTTTCAAGTCCAATTTCCTTTTTTTTCTTGTCCCTTGAAGGAACATTTTAAGCAGATGTGGCACAGCCGTGACCTGTGACCGTGGAAAGATTTTAATCCAGTTACTCTTTGTTTTCTAGTCGTGATTCTTTGGCGGTGCTAAACAGTGATTGAATCTTTTTGAGCAGTTGAGGATTAGTGCTGGACAGAATAATGCCAAAATAATTATTTGCACCAGATTCAGTGTCATCCTTTCAGTTTTAGCTCTCTTATCTTGTAACTTATCTGACTTATTTTCGTTCGGCGATTATTTCGCCTGCTGCGGGAGCACTTACATGTCTCGCATCACTCCATTGTGTTTGTAAGGGTGCCGGCTTGAGCCCGTGATAGAGATTTGTAAAGTAAAACTGTCTGCAGCTAACAAGATTATATTTTGCTTCGTATTTTAATCTCCCGTTGTGTGTTTTCTGCCAGCCAGACTCGGTTTAACAGAATGACCCAGCCTTGTGCTTTTGCTGTTGGCAGCGTGGCTCCAGCTCAGCCAGCACAAGCATGGATCAGGCTGGCAGTGTTTGCTTTCACAGACGGATCAATATTGTCTGCCTCATGGGACACTGTCCGAGCCTTAACTTTTGAAATAGTGACAATTTTCAGCCTAGCTCATCTTGCTTCTGAGCGCTTTGCCTATCAGCCAGGTTTTTTCCTTTAGGATATATGGCCTGGATATGCTTGGATTGCAGCATGTTTACTGGTTCCCGTGGTTTCTTCTTGTCGTGCTGCAAATACAAACTGGTGAAGGCCCTTAAAATAGCACATACAGCCCTGGGGCAGATCGCTGTGAACTCACTTATCTTAGTCTAGAGTGATAGGTTGCAAGCCTGGAATGGGATGGGGGAAAGAGACGGGCAGGAAGATAAATAGTGCCTGTGGAGAGCCCAGGGTTATTCAAACTTGAGAAGACAGTGAAGATCCGCATGCTGAGCAGGTTTCTCAGTGGAGAGCTGGGTTTGGATCCAGGATTCTAGAACCCCAGGCTTAGAATTTTCATCGTTCAGTTAAGAACAAAGCAGAAAGAACCTCCTTCGATTACAGCTCTGCATCTTGTTAGGCTGAAAAGCCACCCAATGCTATCGCTAAAATCTGACAAGATAACCCTCAGAGTAGGGCAGGGCTTTGTCACACAGACCCACACTGGCTTTTGGATGGGGAGCCCAAAGGGAGAGTTTGTCAGGGCCCTGCTGTGCCTATTCCTCCACTACCTCCCCCACCCCAACCCCATCAGCCAGGGGCCCCATCAGTCTCTGGGATCCTTGGGGTTGGGATTATCCTGCCATGGGGGACACCAAACCGTCTCGGGTGTCCACAGCCCCTGCATCTGCCCGTCCTGTACCTTCTTCGGCCTCTTATAATCATGAGCTTGGCTTCAGCATTGTTTGCCTACAGGGTTGCTTCAGGGTTATTACTGCAGATGCTGAGCCTGTTCTTCTCTTCAACTTGCAAACTAGTGGTTTGCATTTCTGCTCCATGACCAGGGAAAAATATGTGGTTGTTATTGTTTCTGTATGCTAAGAGCTGGACCTTTAAGGGGAAAAAAACCAACCCTAATATAAATATGCTGAGAGTAGCGGTAAGCCTGTGAGCTGGCAGGCTGCCTCCGTCATCTTGGATGTGAGGGAGCAGCCTGTTGGATTCCTTTTCTCCTGGTAGCATGGCTGGGCAACAGGCTGGAGCTCACTGCAGCTTCTTTTGCCTCTTCTCTCTCTCCCTTTTGCTTGATCTGCAGCTCACATAGGTGTAGCACTTTGCCCACTTCTGTCTAACCTCTGTTATGAAAAAATTATTAAATCTTCTGCAAAATATCCTGAGAGATCCAAGTTGAGAGTTCTTCTGAGAGCTGCTGAGTTATTAATATCCTTTAATTTAGCTAACTCATCTTTATGCATCAGAATTTTCACAGTTCATGTCAGGGGTTGTGGCTCATGGGAGCAGCCTGGCAGTGTGGTTCACGTCAAGAGGGTGTTTCAACACCCTGCAGCTCTTACCCAGCTCACGAGAAGAAACTGGAGCCCGAGCAGGGACCTGCGTTCATTGCAGAGCACTGGGGTGCGCCCCCAAAATGGCCTGTGGTGCACCCCAGATCTCCCACTGTGGTTTAGCCACAGGTTGAAAGGTTGGTCGTGCTTTCATTCTCATCCTGAGATGTAGCTGTAAGGTTTGGCCACAGCTTTGATCTGTGGTTCTGTGATTCCTTGTTTGCCTAAGAGGGCACCAGACAGATCAGATGAGGAATTTGGGGGGTTTGTGCATTGTGTTGTGTTTTGTCCTAATTTCTTGGTCTGCCTCTGGTGTGCTGATGGTTGTTGTCTGCCATGTGGTGCCTAAGACCACAGACAGCAGGACTGGGAGCAGCCTGGAGGCTGCCTCAGACCATGCCTCAGGGGAACAGTGATAGGGGGACAGGTCAAGTGGGAATCCGGGAGATATTCTACCTGCTTTTGAATGGGATGGTCCTGATTCATGATGGAAACAGAGCAAATGGAAAATCCTCAAAGGCTGTTCTTGCTCATATTTGGCTGCAGCTGGCAGTACTGGAGATAGTTCTTTTTTTTATTCTTCCTTTTTTTAATTAAGCAAGAATAGCTCTTGCATTGGTAAAGGATGAGTTTTAAAAATAAAATAAGTCTCCAGCCTGAGGCCAAGCATGGACAAATCAGCTAGAGAAGAGAATCTTTCCAGGAGTGGAAATGGGCATTGTCATAAAAGCTTCAATGCCATCCTGGATACCTTCACAGCTGCTGCTGTGGGCACTGCAGGGCTCAGGGGGGGACTACAAATAAGACAACACTGTAAAGCTGACTTGCCTTGAGCAAATCAAGGGGAGATTGGGGGAGACAAGAGAAGATGGATGGAGAAGATGGAGAAGAGTCTGATTTGCAACTCCTCTGTCCTCTCAGTGTTTCCCCACCTACTGCAGACCTTTCTGGAGCTGGGTGGCTAAACATGCTCTTCCTATGGCCTTTGGGATTTGGGGGACTTGTATCTGTAGGATGCAGCCAGTTTGGTTGCTGGATTATTTCTCTCCTCCTTGGTTTCCTGGCATTACTGTTCTGCCAGCTCTGTTGCTACCACCTGATGTTGATCTTTCAAGCCAGCTGTTCCCACAACATGTTGTGTCAAGTGAGTGTTGGCATCCCTTGACTGTCCTTGCAGGCCACCAAGGGCACCTTGTCCTCAGACTTTTAATTCCTGCTATTGTAGGTACCTGTGTCTAATTCTCCTCCTCCTCCTCCTGCACCACAGTGGGCAGGTAAAAGCTTTTGCTAAGCTTCCTTTTCAACCCAGGTAACACAGTGTCTTTGCAGTTCATTTCCACTGATAGGTTGGGGTTTTTTCAGCTGCAGTGACTGGAAGAGCTGGGAAGTTGCAGAAATGTTTTGTCTGGAGAGATGCCCTCTTTTCACTAAGATTCATGGGGTCTGAGGCGGTGGGCAGCAGCTGGGTGGGGGCTGCTGGGACCATTTGGTTCAATATACAGTGTTAGAGAAGTTGGAGAAAGAGGCAGAACTTCAGCCTCAACTGTTTTGAGCACAAAAGCTTGGGGCTCGTCTGATGTTTAGGAAGTCTGTGGGGAAGCCACAGCTGGGTGCTGCCTGTGGTTGCTCCATGCATCAGTTTCCCTGTGCTGGAGAAGAGCTGCTGGACTCTCCCTATGGCAGCGAAGGACTGTGTTAATTTTTCCATTTAGGTAAATGTTTGCCCTGCCTGTGGGGTCAGGAGAAACGGGTCTGTATAGCTGGAGCTCACTTGGGATAGGAAGATGCCTCATTAGCTCTGAAATGAGGGGAGGAGATAACAGGCAGGGATATTAAGACACCCTTGTTAAGAGACTCTGAGGTCATATGAGCTGCCCAAATCCTGAGCCTCTCCCTTTTTCAAGAAGTCTTGGGATTTTGTGATTTACTGACTGATGGCTGACCCAAAAGCCTTATTGCAGTCAGAATGATGGCATGATGCTGGAAAGAGATCAGGCTGCCATGTATGTCTTAAGCCAAGTGAGAAGGGAATTGTCCGTCTGCATTTACACACCCCATCTGAGCAGAGCAGCCAATTGCTTTTTGAGGGATTCCAAATCTTGCATGTTAATGTGTGCACAAATGCATGCAAATCCTGTATTAGGGAGCACAGCAGAGGCATCACATGGCCCTGCACAGCCATGGCATTCCTGCTTCTCGCTTTGTCTGGAGACGGAGGTGCTCCCTGATACAGCCCATTTATTTCCATCCCAGAAGAAACAAGTGAGAAGCAGAGATAAGCACCCACTGGTGGGTGATAAGGGCTGTTTACCGAGTTCCTTCTTTGTCTGAGAGGAATTTTAACATTTCTGCCACAATTTTAAACTCTGCCTTCATTCCTGCTGTTGTTGGGAGGCGTTGGGCTCTGCCCTTCCTCAGAATATCTGCAGATCCCAGCCTGGGCACACTTTGCTTTGGTGCTGTTTGCTGTGTTATGTTCTGCATGCCCACCCACTAAATGGGAAGAGCCCTGTGGCCAGGAGCTTTTCCTGCAGGCAGGGGTGTGCTGCTGTCAACATCCATGGGAGTCCCATCCTGCTTGTGCACCCCAAAGCCTGAGACATGCAGACTGTTCCCTGGGAGAGGCCAGCTTACCTGGCTCCTTTGCTGAAGCTACATACCTTTTGGCAGTGACCCCCTTTGCCTTGGTGACAGGCTCTCTTCCCTTCCGTCTCTCTTCCCTGACATTTTAGCTCTGCTCATGCTTTCCCCATTTGGAGTTCGCTGGTTTTTCACAGCAGAGAGCCCTCACGTCTCTTCGGAAAGCTGGGGTCATGCTTGCAGCTCTCTGCAGAGCCTCTTGCACAGCACTAGTGTTTTCAGCATGGTTTAGCTTGTTGTTGGTGCCATTGCTGAGATGAAAGGGCTGTGGGAGGCTCCAGAGATGGCAGAGGCTGTGCTTTGCTAACAGGGATGTACAACAAGGGACTGTCTCATCCCAGAGACCCCGCAGGTCAATTGGTTTTGTTTCAAGATCTTTGTAGGTGGACCGAGGCTGGGAGTGTACTTACTTCTGCATCCCAAGCCAGAGGGACTTGGAAGGCGGGTTCTCTGCTTGGTGCGTTGGGTCCTCTTTGCTTCAGATTCCCCTTGTGTGCCTGTTTTCGTCTGTAGAGAGAAAAGGTCTGGCATGGGGTGGTGGATCTATTTGCACCTTCCTCCTGCACCACTGTGTGGGTAGGGATGTGACTGGGAATGGGCTTAAAGTCTCCTCCGAGGAGAGAACTTGCTCACTCTGCCAGGAGCACCATGTAAAAGCAGCCAATGCAAAATAAAACACATCCATCTTGTAACTTTGCTGGCCTTGAGGAGAAGAAATTTTTCAATCTGTTTTTGAGACGTTGCTGCTTTGTACCATGTGAAGTAAATTCAAGGCAAGCTCTTTTCCAGCTAAATCGGACACCAGGAAATGTTCTTTTTCTCTCCCCATTTGCTTCCTGCTGTCCTGGCCCTGCTACAGGGCAGCTCTGTGCACAGTTCCGTGCCAAGCAGTCCTGCTGATGCTCCCCGGCCCGTGCCTCGCACAGCAGCCTGGCTGCCGGCTGGCTCCCACTTGCCTTTCCTCCATGTCCACAGGCTACAGCTGCTCCTTTATTCACCCTCTGTGCTCAAAGCCAGTCATGCTGTCAGCCATCCGTGCATCGTTGTTTCCTCCCAAGTGCTGGTGATATCTCTGAGTCACCAGGGCAGGTTCTTCCCTGAGACAAGCTTGCAGACCTGGGATGAGAGCTAAATGGAAAGGCTCACGAATGAAGACGGAATTTCCAGACAGTGATTGGTGTTAATTTATTCTTGCTTAAAAAGAAACAGCTGCCTGCACTCTTCTCAAGTTGTGTGAGGCTGCACATGCAGCAGAGGTTGTTGTTGCTGAAGCTTTGGAGGCTTGGCCAGAGCCAAGCTAATGGGTTTCCCTTTGGAGGAGGTGCCACCCCACCTGGGCTGTAGCTCCTTGTCCATGGTAAGGTGTGCTGAGCATCTCCTGGCTGTGCCGTGCTTTCCACAATAGTTACTAACGAGCTGCTGCTGGCAGGAGCAGCCAGGCAGGCTGCCAGCCATGGCCCTGCTCCTCTCCAACACCCACCAGCTCTCCGCTGTGGCAGGGGCACCCACATTGTCACTGTGGTCACTGCAGGCACAGGTGAGCGCTGACATGGTCATTGTCTCGCTTTGTGGTGCTCCGCTCTGAGTGCAGCGGGGGAAAATGTTTTTTTCAATTTCATCTCACATTTGAAGTGTACATTTTGATATTAAATTTTTACTATGGGGAATTACTTTTAATTATAGTGAGCTGGAAGATGATAAAATAAAGTTGAGTAAGTGAGACCTATGTGAAGAAGTATGGAAACCTGATCATAAAAGTCGAAAGACACTCCTAGGACACTGGGTATTGTTCCCATGAAACAACATATCCTAATGTAAAGAAAATTGTAATTAAAGCTGTTAATCATTTGCTTTTAATGAGGGGGAAAAAGCTGGATATCTCAGAGGCAAGATCTCGAATTTTGTACAGTTTGCCCGGGGAGGTGGCAGAAACCCCATGCCTGGATATCGTCAAGTTTTAATGGTGCAAAGTTGTCCTGTCTTGGGAACGTCACTACTGAGTAGATAGACTGCCTGTGTTGTTTTCATCCTTTGCTTTTCTGACCAGGGAAGCCACTCACCGACAGTACTCACTTGCCTGGGATGGGGCAGGAGGGAGGGTGTGGTAAACCAGCTTCCTGACCCAGTCCTCAAGCTCCTGACTGTATGTGGTGTGAGCTGGGGGTGGGAGGTGGGTGGGAGGGGTGTGGGAGTGATCTCTGGGGTCTAACTGAACATACATCTCACCTATTCGCTCTTTGACGCTGTTATTACAGGTCCTGATTTATTTAATTTATTAAAAGCCAAGATCTCTGATGCTCTCCTGCCGTCTCCCATCTCCTGAAGGGGATGTGTCTAGAGTGGGAAGGAGGAAGCAGCCTGTGGGCTGGCTCTTCTCCCCTCGTAATGTTCATGTTCCCAGTGGACTGTTGGGTTTGTTCCCCTTTAAAGCTCATGATCAATATCCCGAAAGTCAAAATTTGGCTAAGTCCTAAACTCTCCTAGAATAACTATCTCTAGTGCCAAACTGGGACTCTATGAATTATTCTAAACATTTTGTTGCCTATATTGAGCTGCTTTTAATCGTACTGTGAAATAAGATGGACACAGCAATGATACCAGTGACTTTGCTGAGGCAGAGTACCCCTTCCACACCCTTCCATGGTAGCTGATTAATTAAAGTATTCACATGAAATGGTTCCTTGATTATTTTTTAAGGAAACAGCCGGAGGTGATGCTGAGACTCCCCGACTAGACGCAAACCAGACACTGGGGTGTGTGGGGGCTGCTGTGTGGTTTAGATCTGATGAAAGGCAGGAAATGGGAAAATCTGGCAAATCTCCCTGGCTTGACTTAACGGAGCCTCTTGACTTTTGCTAGAGTGCATTTTTTGTGCTGTAATGGCCAAATGGAAATTTAGACTTGAAGCTGGATCTGAGCACTGCTATGCTTAGCTGGCTTGTACGCAGCAGTGAAAGAGAAGGAAAGGTGTTTAAAAATTCCAGCCCCCAGGTTTAACTATTGCCTCCCTCTGAATTTCTTTGCTTTACCACAGAGCAGAGAAACCTGCAATGGCAACTGTAAATTTTCCCTTGCTTTTTGTGTGGTACCTTATTATTTCTGTGATGTCTCCCTTCTGCTACCCAAGTGAAACCTTATCTCATTCCTCAGAAGTCAGTGGTGCTTCATTAGTGCAAATTAATTCAGAATCCTGTGTGGTTGCTTTAAAATAGATGCCATTGACCCAGCCTGTGGAAGAGCATTGAGTTTTCAGAATTAGAAGCCAATTTATCAGCGTTCCCTTTAACCTCTTTTTCTTTGTCAGGGCATGTTTTCAGCCAGGTTTGTCCTTTACTGTTACCGTGGTGAAGGGGTGCGATGATTAGAGGGATGGAACACCTGTCCTGTGAGGAAAGGCTGAGACAATTGGGATTGTTCAGCCTGTAGAAGAGAAGGCTCTGACCTTATCAGCCTTTCAGTACCCAAAGGAGGCTACAGGATTGCTGGAGAGAGATTTTTTACGAGGGCATATAGAGATAGGACAAGGGGGAATGGATTTAAACTGAAACAGAGTAGGTTTAGATTGGATATTAGGAAGGCATTCTTTACTGTGAGAGGGATGAGGCCCTGGCACAGATTGCCTGGAGAACTTGCAGATATCCCATCCCTTGAAGTGTTCAAAGCCAGGCTGGATGGAGCTCTGAGCAACCTGGTCTAGTGGAAGGTGTCCCTGCCCATGGCAGGGGATGTTGGAACTGAATGATCTTAAGATTCCTTTCAACCCAAACCATTGTATGAGTCTATACTGTCCTTGCAGCCCTGCAGATAAAAGCTCAGGTTCGAGCCTGTGGAGAAAATGTGTCACAAACCACAAGCTGCAGGAACAGCCCCTTTAAAGAAGTGTTAAGAACAACTGATATTTGCAGTAAATTAAGCTAATGACTGTTGAATGGCAACCTGTGGGCTGTTCTTTCAGTTCTTGTGCTTCCATTCCCGTGCCACTGAGCTGCAGCATGTGCCACCGAGCCAGGTGGTTAAGATTCCATTGCAGTGTGACTATGGGTTTTGTAGCCTCCCTTAATTTAATTTAGTTTTATATGTTCAAACTGTAATCAATTTTTATGCTACTTTAGTAAGCAAATTTATGCTATCAGCAGGCTAAAGAGACTTGTCATTCACAGCTTCCCAGTCAATCCACCATTTCCCATTTTAGTGAAGTGCTCAGTTGTCCTAAATTCGGTAATAACTCTGCAATTCTGGCTGGCATGTCAACGCCTGCCAGGCAGGTGCCTGGCCTGTGCCTGTGCTGGCCCCTGGAAATACTCTTTGTGGTGCAGTAAAGGGACAAGCAATTGCATATCCCCAAACATTGGGCAGTCTGACTCAGATGGATTGCCAAGTGTTGTTGCAGCAAATACGTACTTTTATTTTCTCCACAGAAGAGAGACAAATCCTGTGTTAGAAAATGCGTGAGCATAAGAAAGGGTTGAGTTTAGTCTCTGCAGGCCAGTGATTGGCAGGAATCACTTTCTTATTTAAAGCAGTGCTCACTGGGGCATCTCTTTTTGTCTCTTCTCACCTTACAGGAAGATTTGCCTTCACTGTAAGTGCTCCCAGGAAGAGCACATTGTAACAGTTATGCCTCTGGAGATGGAGAAGACAGTCACGAAGCTCATGTTTGACTTCCAGAGGAATTCAACTTCTGACGACGACTCAGGCTGTGCTTTGGAGGAGTATGCCTGGGTCCCCCCTGGCCTGAAGCCTGAGCAGGTAATGATGACACCACCCAGTTACCAGAAAATAATTGGGTTTGCATGTTCTTTGGAAATAGTTTCCCTGATTTTTCTTCTAGGGGTGCAAGCACTTGTTGCATGTCGTTGTTTCCAGGCGCCCTAGAGAAATTTGGAGGGACAGGTCTGGTCTGAATGCACAAATGGAACAAAATAGACACGTGATCCTTGCAGGACCTGTGGTTTTCTGCGTCTGTGCAAGTAATTGGTAATCGAGTGGTGGGAAACAAAATACCTCCAGGATGGGATTTCTTGTGGCGGTGCAAGGGAAAAGATACAGACGTATCTAGTGTTTCACTGGGAAAAAAACGATGGGACTCCAGTGTTTCCCAGGGACTCAGTGCTTGTGTTCTGCCCTCCTGGACTGCTCATCTCTGTCCTAAGTCCAGGGCAGACAGTCAAAGCTGGTAGATTACTCTGAAAAATGGGCCAAAAGCTTTGTGGTTTGGGTTTTTCAAGCATGATGTTTATACCTTACTGGAAGGAATAGCTTAAATAAATCTCAAATCTCTTGGTATAGGATTGAGTGGGATGGATAGATCTCAGTGTGCTGTCTGTGCGGAGCATGCATTGATTCTGCTCCTTCCAGTTTACATGATTCCTTTGATTTTTATGCTGGTTTTTTATATGTTCAACTCAGAACTTAATTTGCAGTGGAGATTGCAAAATGAGCTTAGCCTTGATAATTGCAGTATGATATGATATGGCTATAATATTAAACTGTGTAAGGAGGCTAGGAGAGGGTGGAAAGCTTTCGTTCTTGCTGCCATAGTTGCTGTCCTTAAGTACTGTGTTTTCCTGTGCTTTTATTCCTGGCTCAGAAATTTCCTGAAATATTTTGGCACCACCCGTAGGCTGTAAATACTATCTGTCTGATTAGAGAATCCAGTTGTTTGGTGGCTTGTTTCTTTTTTTTTTCCTTGTCTTTAGAAGCCTCCCTCAGTGCTCACTTGTAACTCCACAGCACTTTGTGTTTCATTTGGTGCCATCCAATCGTGCAAATCAGGCAGCAGCCTTGTTTTCTGTCACCTTCCTTATGTCAGAGGCTCTCTTTTTGCCTCACAGGAGGTAGAAGATGTGGTGTGTGGAGAAATGCAGATGGTTCTGAAGTAGCTCTGCTGGTTCTTCATGCTGTGGCAACATGAACCCACTTGGGTTTGAGGGGTCCTGTTGGAGGACCGTACCCAAGCTGGTGCTACCTGCTGTCATTGCTGTTTTCTGTCCAGGTGTGTTGGCAGCTTCTGGAGCCCAAGCTGGCCCATGTTCCTGCAGCTTTGGGTGGAAATACAGGTATATAGTGACAGGTGGCACCTGGCCAGGTAGATCTAATGAGTACATCATGGCATGAGCAGTGATTGAAACCCACCTTCAGCATGGTGCTGACATATTTCAGGAGACCCGTGTGCTTCTTTGATCCCTTAGGTGCTCTTTAAGTGCAGCTTCAGGGAGTTTGGGTTGCTCAGGAAGAAAGAGAAGTCCATTAGCTCTATCTGTAGCTACTGACGTCTTATGCATTACCTGGGTTAATGTATTTTTAGGTTCTTCCAGCATCTATTTCTTGCAGAGGTCATGGTGCTCCTCGATCCAAACGCTCGTTTTCTCATTACACTCCCCAGTCTGCATCGCTGGGCCTTTCAGCCAATTTGCCACTTCAGACCTGTCTCTAATCACCATAGAGATGAAGAGCAGCCATAAGCAGAGCCAGAGACAGGCACTGAAATCCATCCAGCAGAGCTCATCTGCCAGCCCTTTCATGACTTTTCACGTGTTAGATGAGCCACTAAGATGACAAAAGCATTGTGTGACTTCCCTGGGCTGTGCAAGAGCCACACTGGAGGGCTGGGGGTTGTCCCTGGGTGAAGAGCAGCACCCTGAATTTCATGGAATCGTGGAATGGTTGTCCTGTGGCTGGGGATGCCCCACAGTGCCAGAGGGGCCACTTACATCCCCTGGGGGTAGGAGATACCTCTGCAACAAATCACTGGGGCTATGTAAGTCTGCAGACAGATGTGTGGCTTTTTGGTCAATGAGTCACATGTGTGTACTTGATGTGGAGCCTCTGCAAGGCTGGTGCCTGCCGTGGAGCAGCTGGTGGGCTCTGCTGTGGCTGTGGATACTGCTGTCAGGCTGGGCTGAAAATACAGATTAACAGGCAGGAAGTTTTTCTCTGCCTCCTGCTGTTTTGCTGATGTTTTGTTTTGTTTTTTTTTTGATGTGAAACAGATGAAATGAAACAACTTTTTCTGCAATATTCTGCTTTATTAAAATCTCTATGCAGTATATGAACTGGGGAGGTAAGTGTTCCCCTGAAAGACTAATGCAATTTTCTTATTTTACTTGGACGACAGCCTTCCTACCTCACTGTTCTTGGGAGACAGCACTCACGTCTCACTCAATACAGCAATTTAGAGGATTTCAGTGGGGAGGAGTTGGCCTGCGAACATGACATTGTTTTTTGGCAGTGTCCACACGTCATTTCAGTATTTGGAGAGTCCCTTCAATCCAAAGCTTAAATTATTGTCATCTAGATGGGAATTGACTCAAACCTATAAGGTCTCACTGTATTCCTGGACACTAACTCAGTCTGTGGTACCTGTCACTAGTGAAAATCATGTTGGTTACTCAATGCCCAGTACTGAAGACAAAAAAAGCATTGGTCTGGTGTTCACAGATACTGATCCAAACGTAATGAGGAGTGGAGCTGGATATTATCCCTTATATTATGGCTCATCAGTGTGTAAGACTACAAAGGGCTTTACTCAAAAGCCCTAAATGCAATCTATTTCTAAATATGTTTATAACACAGCGATTAGGATAGTAATTTAAAAATTGATAGCACCCCTGCATTAAGGTATGATAAATTTTTTTCTGGTAAACCAACTGAAATGCATGACATGTCTGCTCAAGAAAGAGGGGTGTAAACTGGTAGGACACTGGAAATGTTATTTCACTGAGGAGCCTACATGAGCTTAGTTTGTCCAACTTAGCAAATTGAGAGGTTATGATCCCTTCCTGTTCATTAGAGGGGAAGAACAGTTATCCAGGCTCCAATTTTAGCCAAGAATGTAGACATGAACTGTCTCAAAATGCATTCAGGCAGGAAATTGGAAGAGGTTTGAAACCATCAGAGGTGTAAGGCTCAGCGACAACCTGCCAGCCGGGAGAGTGACAGGTAAAAACCCAGGACTGAGCTCCATGAATTAGAATGTGATAAGGAAATACGATTTCTTGTAATTGCAATCAGCTACACAGGATGGCCAGGAGGCTTCTGTGGGGTCTAATCCCACTTGGATTGGACCTCAATGAGAAGTTGTCTTATAGCAGAAGAGAGACTTCTCTTCTGGAAGATAGGGATGCAGATGGGAATGGCAGAGGTGGCTTATAGAAGCAGGGGACATGGGTTTTGAGAAATGCTCTATTTTTCTGCCCGCAGTTCAATGGCTGGATAAAGAAATAAGTGTCAAAGTCTTGAAATGGGCAAACACCTCTAGAACTGTGTCCTCAGTAAAGCAAAATCCCAGACTGAGCCTGGCTGCAGAGTTGGAGGAAGACATCTTTGGGAGCCAGTTTGTCTGCTGGGGCTGGTGGTCCAACAGCTGATCCTCCTTGCACTGACATAAGTTTGAGGGTAGATGCTTGAAAATAAGTCCTTCTGTGACGTGTTTTTCACATTTTTAGGCAAGGCATGTGTAAATACATGTGAATGTGCAGCCTTGAATTCCTTGGGCATGTGGTTTGGAGAAATCCAAAGGGGTTATAACATGCCAGCTTGAATTTCTGAATACAAGGGATTTTTTAGGATTTTTATCTTTATTATGTCTCAGTAATAGGAGCAGCTGGTTATGGGCAGAAATTTCCAATTAAACAAAAGATGGGGCTCTACTTTAGCTGCAGTGTGGCTTTTTGTATGGCTCAGTCATGCCAACATCTGAGAACCTTGCATGTGCCATAAGAACTTAATTCCCTCTTGTCAACACAGTTGCTCTGGTTGAGTCTCTTAAAAAGTTACTAAAATCTCATCTGAGCTAAAATTAGCAGCATGAAGGTTCAGGGGACCATTTTTCTCTAAGGCAGCTGTTAGAGCTTGGACCTCAAGAGCTTTGCAGTGGTGTGAAACTTGTAGCTGTCACAGGGAATTTATTCAGGGTCTAACATGCATGTTAATCCCTCTTCTGGATCTTTTGCAAGACCTGTTGCAAGGGCTTGAAATATAAAACCTCTAAATTTCATCAGTTGCTGTTCAGGTGACAAAGTGAGCAAAGGAGAATGGAGATGAACCTACACTGAACATGCATTTACACCTTACATAAAGATTTTCACCATTCTGGTGAGGTAGAAAGTACATTATCTGGGCCAGCCATCTCTGGGTTTCGTGTCTCACTTGTGCCTGTGTGTCACAGTCATTGTACCATCTTGTTCTTGAGCCCTCTGAGTTCTGTTTTACTGCTTTACTCCTCAAGAGTCTGAAGTCTTGCATGAGGCAAGGAGTAAAACAGACCAAAGTGACCTTGTGCCCCAAACCTGTGTAGTAATGGGGAGCAGACAAGCTAATTTATGACTTAGTAGAGGAAGGACAAAATGCCCAAAGAGCTCTACCTTCCTGGTAGATCCTGATCCTGAGAGCAGAGCAGGGTGGATGGAAAGCGGAGGACGCTGAGAAGCTGTTACTTGTGTACCCTGCTCCCAGGAGCTGCAGCTGCCTCTCATTTTGCCCCCTTACACATGTGCAGGCTGGAGTATTTGACCCAAAAGCTGCATTTCAGCACATTTTGAAAAGCTCTCCAGTTTCACTTTGAGGTAGCAGTAAGTCCATCACCTTCCCAGTGAACTCTCTCAGTATCTCAGTAGCCCGGCAGTTAATGGCTCTTATTTCAAGGCCAGAGCTGTCTAAATCCAGCCTCCAGGCAACGGACTGTGCCGAATGCTTCCCAGCTGCTGGATGGAGCAGCAGTCCTGCACACAGAATGCTTTTTCTGCATGTGATGCCAGTGCTGCGTGATTTGGGGGCAGCTGGGGTGAGGTAGGAGGTCCTGGAGCTGTTCCCCCTGCCCTGGAACAGAGTGGATGGAGGAGTGTGAGCACATCCCATGCTGCAAAAAGCTCATGGCAAAACCATGTGTCTGGACTTTTGCTCAGTTTCTGTGTCCTGGGGTGTTGTCCTGATCGTGGCAAGCCAATGGAAGCTGTTAAAATTACTTGATCCTTTAACAATCTTATTATCAGGGAGGGAATCAGCTACTTTTGGTGGGTTATGGAAAGCAAACCACTCATCTGACATGGTTTGCTCTATTCTGAAATTTGAAGCAGATATGTGGTGGTTAGCAGAGGTGAGAGGCAGGGGAGGAGCAGGGAATGGAAAAGGAAGCTGAAAAACCCTGGACTACCCAATAGAAACTTCTCCTGGGGGTTTATTCCAGTGTGCAATTACAGCTTTTCTGTGTTTCAATGTTATGCTAGTATGCTACCCCATGCCTTAGAAATCCAAGAGCATGTTAAGTGCACCCAGGGGAATGATCAGTGATGATCAATGCAGCAGATGATCGTTATCATTCCTGGTGCTCCAGGGGACCCTGAGTCATGCATGGACCTCGCAGCACAGACCGCTCTCGATGCTGTTAAAAGCACTGATCTGGCTCTTTTTAATCCAAATTCAATTTCTGCTTAAAAAAAGAAAAATAATGTCATATGCTTTCACAAGTCTAAAACGTGTGGACCTAGGGCCTTCATTCAAATGTTCCTCTTTGATGCCAGCAGGAAGCAGCGCTTCTGCGGGATTTCTTACAGACCAAGAGCTGCTCCAAAGGCTTGGCAGGAATGGATGTCATTCTTGACTGGGGAGCAGCAGCACTCAGACGCCTCAGCTGCCGTTAGCCATGGGAGAGCCGCGTGCGGAAAGCCGCAGAGCGTGCCAGAACAAATAGCACTCAGAGAAATGATTTTTCCTTTGTTCCCTGCCTTTGTCCCTCTGACTTAGGAGCGGGTTTCCAAGAGCAAACCCAGCGTTGTGGGATGCCGGAGTGCCCGGCGTCAAGGATTGCATCTTGCCTCCCACTGCTGTGTATCGGCACTTGGGCACTCACAGATCTGGGGGTGATGCAGGTCTGCTCCCAGCTGGGGCTTTGGGCCCTCAGGGGGCACTCTGGATCCCTCCAGGGTGCATGCCTGGCTGCATCTCCATGCTAGGCAGACCCAACCAGCAGTTCCCACTCTTCATTTCAGAGCATCTGACCTTGCTGTAAGGATTGTTTTGCTTCAAAAAATAAATCAGTGCTTTGTATCCTAATGTCCTTGGTAAAGGAGGACATGCCAGACTCAGGCCAAAGCACACTGAACCCATTTTCCAAGCTCACACGTGCTGACATCCGTGGAGCTTGTGTGTGAGTCGACGTGTACGAGCACTTCCAACATTTTGCAGACATATTGGGAAAGTTATTTGCATGTGGTTTGTTTGGGATTTTTCCCCCTTGCTTTTCCAAGGGACGCCAGCAGGAATGAGAGACATACAAAAGCATCAGGTTTGTTTCTCTGTCAATTTTAAGTGCTCATTGTAAAGGGTCATTAAAGCCTGATGTGTGCTGTTCAGAAGCCGGCACTGGGGAGGAGCAGGCAAGCCACAAGAGCAGCCCTGCTCGCCCAGGCCAGCACAGGCTTGTCAGAGCCACTGGCTGCCTTCTTCCCTCAGCAGCCAAATCCCGTGGGAGTTTGCAGCAGCAGTGAGACAGGAGAAGGGGCCACAGCTGAGCACACACGCATCAATGTGCCACCAGCTCCGTGTGCTGCCATGGGACATTCCTAGGTGTCATGGAATGGTCTGCCAGGGCTGTGGTACCCTGGCATGTTCCCAGGGGAAATTATGCTGTCCTGGGCATGGGGTGGACATTGGGGAATGCTGGTGTGCCTGTATTTTGAACAGACTCCACTTTGTGTGATGATTTACTGCTCTGTGCCTGAGTGGTGACTGATTCACCTTTTTGAGGACATCTGTGTTCAGGCACCCTACTGCACACAGGCCAGCACATCCTGCCCTCACAGGGCTCTTTGCAAAAGCCTTGCAGTTGGTTTTGCAGTTTGTTTGGTTTCATGAGAGCCAGACAGGATTGCCCAGCTGGCTGTGCTGGAGCCATGAGGGCTGAGCAAGTCAGCACCCGTGCCAGGACACCGTGTGCTCCTTTGTAGTCCATCCCAGCCATACAGTCATCCCAAACAGCCCGGTTTGGTGGGTGCTCTAGGAAGGGGGGTTGTGCTCAGGGCAAGTACAACCAAATGCTACTTCCCAACAGCAATTCGTGGCGTAAGAAACACTATACTTCCGCTCCAACTCCTTTAATTCATTGATCAAAGAGATCCATCATCAATAGCTTGACTTTACAGGATGTTTGCAAACTTTTCCTTCTAGGAGGTGTAAGGCTTTGCTCACAGATACGCTCATGTGGGTTTTGTCATTGGCCACCCTGGGACCACCAGGACAAGCCACAGTCCTGCCCTTATTTAGCAGGGTCAGGGTAGGTTTGTAAACTGTCAAAGTTAAACTGGAAACATACCCCAAACCTAAGAAGATCACAGAACACAAAGGCATTTGTAAACTAATGTAATTACTTTCCTCAGTGCCTTTGAATAAAGTTGGCTCCAGTTTAAAGGCTTTTTCCTACCCTGTTTTTACATTATGTTCTTTCCTTTCTCCTGGTTTATTTCTATTTTATGCCTCTCCCTCCTCCTCTCCTCCCTTTTAGCATCAAGCAGCTGTTAACTTCTGAAATGTGTATCAGTTTTTGTTAGTAAAACTTGGTGTTTGGACATTTTCCTTTTGAAGGTGAGAATAACATCTTGGGAATCTGCTGTGCCAGGTTCTGGCAGCATGGAGCCTGTCCAAGTGAGACCTCCCAGGGCAGGATGGGGCTTGCCCAGCTGGCCAGTATCCCATGGCACCTAGCACCCACAGCTGGGTGCCATGTCCAGTGCACTGACCAGACCATTCCCATGGCATCTGCGACCTCGTAATGTTGTCTGAAGCCTTATTTTAACTCAGCCTGGTGTTTCAGACTCCTTCGGGATTTCTCTCATCCAGATGTGAGCAGAAGTCAGAGTGAAGTGGGGCAAGTGTGGAAACTGAGAATAAAATCTAGTTCAGCCCCACAAGGGGCTCCTATGTGTTAGTGATGCTTGTTGGGATAATCATGGGCAGAGCAGATCTGTTGCGAGGGGAAATAGGAGGATGCAGAGCTGCTGTGTTGTACAGCAGAAGTAGTTAATAATAAAATAGTTACAGATACTGCAAGGTTTAAAGGGGAAATGTTATTTCTCCAGGGTCATTGCCTGCACTGTTATCCTTATCTGGGTGCAACTTATATTGCAGAGCCTGTAAGGGCAGTGAGGAGCCATCAGCTGGCACGTGGTGGGTCTCGCCCTGGCCCTGCAAGGCTCACCAGCTACAAGGCTTGTGCGTGCTGCAACCCAGAGCTGGATGGAGGAGGAGTTACTTTAGCATAAAACAGTGACCTTTTGTACAAAAGCAGAGTGCAGACTGAGCGGTTTTAGTTTTCCAGCAAGTTAACACTTTCTTCATGCTTCTTCCCTGAAAAGCCAGATTGATCTAAGAATCCCCTTTTCCTTCTTTATTTTTGAGCATCACATAGGCCTGTGCCAGCCCAGCTGCTTCCACATCAGGTCAGAAATGCTGTCAGCAGCCAGCTGGACACAGAGGCAGGGACACTGGCAGCCTGTGACCCTGTCCCTCCCAGTCTTGGGTCTCTCATCCAAGGAGCTGGGTTCATGCCATGGGAATGGGTGATGGCTGAGAGACTGTTACATGCACAGGCCTGGCCTAATGTCAGCCGGGGCAAAGGGTGTCCTGCTCTTCATCTGCCCTCTGGATGGATCTCTCGGGATAGAAGTGATATCCCAGGTGAAAGGATCTGTGCATCCCTCTGGTTCAAGTTTTTGCCCAGGAGGGAATGGTGGCTGGAGAAAGCCATTGGCAGGCGTAAGGATTTTCTCCCCGTGAGATGTTCTACAGGCACTGGACAAGGATTGACAGCTGCCTCTGCTCCATCCTCTCCATGAGCACTCCTGTAGAAGGTCCCCTTGGCTGATGCGGATCCAAACCCTTTCAGGTTATTTCAGGCAACAGAACACAGGTTGGAGCCTGTTGTATTTATTTTGTTTTGCTTCTCAAACCAAATTGCCCATCCCTGCCAAACTGTGTTGCTGGTGTGATGGGAACCAGTTCCTGCAGACCTGCTGAGACTAAATGGAAAACTTCCCAATGGAAGCAGGAGTGGAGCTGGGCACGTACGTCCTGCTGGATTGTGCTCTGGGAAGGCAGCACCCAGGCAGCTGAAGGAAGAGCTCCCATCCTTGCTTTTTGCCCAGGGTGAGCGTCTTGGGGCTCGTTGCTTTAGGAATTTGGCAGCTCTTCAAAAAAAATGTAATTTATGGTCTCCACCAGCTTCAAGGACTGGGTGGGCAAAAAGACTTCATTGCAAGAAATCAAAACACAAGCTGTGTGAGCACAGGGCACAGTGAGCAGCCTCTCCACACGTGGGGAATTTGGCAGGAGAAGCCAGCAGGAGTGCGTGCCAGCTGGGCAGGTACAGCATGGCAATGTGGAAGTCTGGCAGCCCAGGAAAGGGTATGGTGTGGCAGGTAGGGCACTGCCGGGAGATTTTCAACTGCAAACTCTGCTACAGATTTGCTGCATGAACTCAGGGAGCTCATTTAACATCGTGATGCTGCTATTAGTCCTTTGCAATGTGTATATTTGCTACCTTGGGTAGCATGTCCTAAGAATTTTAGTATTTTTAATGTGCTTTGATGTCCCTGGATGAAGGATGCTCTATAAATGCAAAGTAAGTATTCTAATGTACATAGTTTGTTTTCTTTTTAACATAACAAAATACTTCGCAGCCGTTCTTTCTTTGACAGTTTCCATAGCTGGTGGGTCTGTTTCTGCTGTGCCTTAGCAGAACAAATTTAGGGTTTTGCAGTGGCATATGCTCAGCATGTTCCTCGGCTTTGCAACATGAGCAGTTCCCTTGTCATCAGCACTGTGGAGTTGTGTGTGGAAATCTGCTAAAATCTCCCTTTCTGGAAAACCTGATGATCAGGAAAGGTGGATGGTGACATCGGTTTGGGGAGGAATCATAAATTTAGAAAATCGCTGGAGCAACTCTTGCTCGCAGGTAGTTCTGAATGAGAGCAAAGAGTGAGATGAATGCAATTATTCCTGAATAAAGCTAAGTTTGGATAGTTATTCTAGAATAAAAGGGTATTTCTTCCTGTAGAAGATAACTGTGTATGAGCCACCCCTATCAGCCTGTGAGCCCATGGGTGAGCTCCCCTGCGAGCCAACCCTGTGTGACCAGCCTGTGTCTCCATTCCTCCCGGTGACCCACAGCTTGTCATCTGCAGATGCTGCGGGGTTGTGCAGGCAGAGAGGGCTTCTCTGGAGAGAGCCAGCCCAGGTGGTGCTTTCTAGGCCAAAGTCCAAAGCATACAGCGAGGGGAAAAGCTGATCAGAAATCCCTGCAAAGGAAGTGTTGTTTGGGAAAAGCCCTGTGACAGCTGCAGGCAGTGCAGCTACTCCAAAATTAATTGCTGAGAGCTGAGGGAGCATCTTGGGGCTAATTCCACCATGGTAAAGGCAGAAAGCTGTATGCACTGCATCTCTCTACCCAAGAGCAGCTTTAAGGAAGCCAGCCAGCCCACCCTCTGCTTCTGCCCAAACATCTGGAGGCATCTGGGGCTGCAGAGAATCCCAATCCTAGCAGAGCTTTCCCTTACCTTTACCATCTCCTGGTTCTTCCCAAGCCGTTCAACATCACCATGGCCATTTCGGAGCAGATCCTCAGCCAGCAAATCCCCTCCCGGTGCTGGCCCGGCCCTTGAGTGCACATCCCAGGTGTGGCAGTCAGAGGAGAGACGCTGGGGTTCAGGGTGTGCTTCCTCTCCGGGCTGCACTGCGCTCCCAGTGCCAGGCATGCCATTCCTCAGCCTTTTTAATAGCTGATTTTAATTACACACTCTGAGACGAAAGAGAAAAACTAAGCCTTCCACCAGATTTTATCTGCTGTTTATTTCCACAAATTGCTGCATAAAAAAGCCCCGGAGGGGTTTGATGGAGGTGGAGGCTCAGATAGCCAGCAACACGGAGACTGCCGGGGCGCAGCCTTTTTAACCTCCCTGCCGAGGCAGGTGCCGACACATCCACGCAGCCGGCGCAATGCTCACGCTATGGAGGCTGACTGAGCAAACGGTAACACGCCCCCACCTCACTGGCGCTGCCACCCCTCTGCCTCAGAGGACAAAAGACGACAAACCCGAAGCAGCTCCTGGCTGTGCTTCCCTGCTCAAAATCTTTGGGAAGACCCAGTGCTTGCTGCCTCAGGGGTGGCTACTGGCTGGGCACAGGGGCACGGGTTCGGCCAGGGAGCCCCACTGCAGTCCCCTCTCTTGCTCCATAGGTGCACCAGTACTACAGCTGCCTGCCTGAGGACAAGGTTCCCTATGTCAACAGCCCAGGAGAAAAATCTCGCATAAAGCAACTTCTTCACCAGCTGCCACCGCATGACAATGAGGTCAGTATCCAAAAAACGTCCTTGGACGTCAGCAGGGCTGCCAGTGGGGAGTGGACACTCCTCCTGGGGTTGCTTGTGAGAAGTGTGGCTTTCCTTTCTCAACTCCTTTTGCTTTTTAGGGGGATTTACTTGAATTTCGGTCATGTTGCTATTTAAGTTGCTGTATTTGCTCCCTGCTTTGATTGTTGGAGGTGGGGAGTTGTTTTTTTTTTAAAGGTAAAATTTTTTTAGATCGTCTTTCTTCAGTTGTCTGAAATAAGAGCATTTTCTCAGTCCTTGGAGGCCAAGGCCCCATTAAGAATGGTTTGGAATGCTGTTGAGATTAGCTAGAGACAGATCCAAAGTTGCAAAAGCCTTTTCCCATGTGCTGCTTCTGATTCACCTTGGGAGTAGGAGTGAGTGTGCTGAGGAGGGGCTTCAGCTAGGCTGAGCCTCATGAGCTGGGAGAGCCTGGCAGGCCACAGGTTGAGTCAAAACCAATCAGAGCAAAATAAACCTTCTTACATCTCACAAGAATGATGTGAGGCAGCAAAAAGGGTCTGGTCTTTGGCGTCCTAATCTCACCAGTGAGAACACTGGCTTCTGGTAACCCACAAAATTTCCCTGTGTAAACAAAAAGAATTATTTTCATGCTACTTTCTGAAGAAGCCGCTCTGGGAATTACATGCAGGTAACTTGTTTGATCTCAGTCAGATTTTAACAAGTTTGCCTACACGTGGCTGGGTGCCACGGGCACAGCACTGTCAGCATGGGGAGAGCTCCAGGCACAAGGAAGGGGCTTCTTCCCGTACACCCTCGAGCACCAACCTGCCTGCCTGCTTCGCTGGCAGCTGCTGGAAACCCACAGCCTCTGACAGCCAAAAAACATAAGAGTAAATACACACAAATGCTGCTACTGCAGCCTGTGTTCCTGCAAGTTGGATGCACGAGTCTGTGTATTTTCTGCAAATTGGCAGATTTTGCATCCAGTTTCTCTTCATGCTCGGTTTTGCTCCTTTGAAAATTCAAGGTGTGCTGGTTGCTCATGTGAATAGCTCTGCTCAGCTCCATGAGCCTTCTCTCCCAAGTAACAGAGGGTGGATTGGGCACTGGTGCTACATTTGATCTCCCTGGCTCTTCATTTGTATTCCCCATTGAAATGCAACCAGCCAAGAGCTAAGCCTGCAGGATGGAAATAGCCAGGAAAACCTCAGAGTTTTATAAGCTTCAGGGAAATTGCATCATTTGTTGTTTGTATCCTTTTATTTTACTTATTTCCTTACTACCTTGCAATGCAGAGGTTTTGCAAATGTGCAGGCTTGATCCTTTGCTGGAAGAATAGTTCACAAGTCACTGGAACTCTTCCTGTACCGTCATTTGTGCAGAGAAAAGGGTCTGTGCTCTAGAAATGCCAGTGGAATATTATGAAGACCTCTGCCACAGGAGGCTGATGGAGAAAGCAGGAAAACCATCAGTCCAATTGCTGGTCTGGGTGGGACTCTGAGAACCCAACTTTTAAGACTTTTCTACAAATTGAGCACCCAAAGAGCAACATTTCTCCTGCCTTTTCTCATCTCCACCTCTTGAAATTCTGACCAAACCCCAGAAGACTGAAGCCCATACATCTTTGTTTCTCCAGCCTCTCCCAAGCCAGGGCAGGGGTTTGCAGTGCCTGTGGAACTGCGCCTCGCTGGGCAGTGAGCCAGGGACACCCCAGGCACTGAGCATCACTTGTATTTTTTAGGTCCGCTATTGCAACTCGTTGGATGAGGAGGAGAAGAGGGAGCTCAAACTCTTCAGCAACCAGAGGAAGAGGGAAAATTTAGGGAGAGGCAATGTTCGGCCATTCCCTGTAACCATGACGGGAGCCATCTGTGAGCAGGTGGGTAGTGGCTGATGAACTGGTACCTGCATCACCCAAGTTAAGTGAAGCATGTCTTCTGTTAAGAGGCTGAGAGAGTTGGAGCTGTTCACTATGGAGAAGAGAAGGCTCTGGGGTGCCTTTAAAACCTTTCCAGTACCTAAAGGGACTCCATGAGAGCTGAAGAGGGATATAGCTGAAGGGCATATATTGATAGAGGGAATGGCTTTAAACTGACAGAGGGCATGTTTAGATTAGATATTAGAAAGAAATTCTTCCTTATGAGAGTGTTGAGGCACCTAGTACAGGTTGCCTAGGGAAGTTGTGTCTGCTCCATCCCTGGAAGTATTTAAGGCCAGATTGGATGAGGCTTTGAGGAACCTGGTCTAGTGGAATGTAGGGAGATTGGAACTGGATGATCTTCAGGTTCCTTCCAAGTCACACCATTCTATGATTTAATGAGACTCATGGGACAAGTATCTGCCCATGACCCTGCCAGGTGCGAGTGCTGGGGTCTGTCAGGGCACCTTTCAGGATATTTGACATGGAGTTGTCAATTCAGCTCCTGGCATTGTGCAGGGAAGTGATCGTGAGAGCATCTGGTTGGTGATGGGTGGCAATGGGGTCACCCGCACCCCCCTGTTAATCTCTGGCTTTTCTGACAGTGCGGTGGCCAGATCAATGGAGGGGACATGGCTGTCTTTGCCTCACGAGCGGGACACGGCGTCTGCTGGCACCCTCCCTGTTTCATCTGCAGCGTCTGCAATGAGCTGCTGGTTGACCTGATCTACTTCTACCAGGATGGGAAGATCTACTGTGGCAGGCACCACGCCGAGTGCCTCAAGCCCCGCTGCGCTGCATGTGATGAGGTAAGAGCCAGCATCTGCCATGAGCGCTGCTGCCCTCTGGGGTGGCACAAGAGGGTTGGGTGGCATTTCCCCTCCATCCCTGACTTTTTCATGAAGGCATACACACCAAATCTGATGGCTTGGCTTTGCCAAGGGTTCGAGCAAGCTTTTCCTGAGGTTTCAGGTATTCTTAGTTGCAGTCTGCCTAGGACTGTTCTGAGTTAGGACCTCATCTACATGCAGGAAGCTGGGGGGTTTCCATTAATGTTTCCAGTAGAAGCACAGCCCCCATGCTGTGTGATTTTTGCCCAGCTGGGTGTGGTGATCCTCCCTTCTCCTCCATTTCCCCAGAAGAAGCCCCTGGTGGGATGAGTGCTGTGTTTCTTACAAGTCAGTCATGTCTGAGTACATGCCAAGCTGAAATAGGCTTTGAGAGAGGTGATTAACAGGCTGTAGGAAGCTGAACAAATAGAATATAAAACTAATATAGAAAACCATACAGAGTCGTCTCTGAGCACTTCTCAAGTGTCAATCTCTGTTTAAAAGGCTGGTGAAGGAGATTGGTCTGGTTTTTAAAGTTATGAAAACCATAGCGTGGAAAACTGTATGTATTATAAAATACCACGTTCCATCTTTGCAAGCATGTAATAGTAAATATCCAAGACTATATGCGCTTCAAATATAAAGAGCACTGATGTATGTGTCCAATTAAATTTGTAGTGTTACCAGTGAAAAACAACCTCTAACCATTCGACTGGCTCTATTTCTTTGTGGCTTAGGCTGGGTAATTTTTTTTCATGTATTTTTTATCCCTGCAAATTTTCATTTAATTCTTTCATTCAGCTCCTTCAGCATGCTTTTTTTCCCCTAAAACATCAAGTGCTAATTGTGAGAAACAATAATTCAAGGGTAGGAGGATCTGCAGGGGAAAACTTCTGGCATACCCTGTGCCAGGGTAGAGAACCAGGGAGCAGATTTGGGGCTGCTGGCTCCCTTGGCTTGGCTTTGGGAGTTGAGATAGGGTGGGATCTGGTGAAGACATTCCAGATGGCTGCTTCTCCAAGTCATCCGTAACAGTGCTCTGTGCCTCAGTTTCCCCAGTGGTATAATGACTGCAATCATCTTCATAAGCACCCAGACTGGGACAGCAGCAAGATGAGGAGCCAAGGTAGCTCCATCTTTTCTCCTCTTTAGAGAGCTGCCACTTCTCCTTGTGTTTTTGCTCATCCTTTGTGGTCAGGTCCCTGTTTCCAAGATGGGTAAATGTGTTCCAGTAAGCGGCTGCTCTGTTCTTCAGAAATCCACCAGATCAATAGGTTGTATATAAGTGTGTTTATTACCTTGATCGACCTCTCCAGTTGATGGATGAGCTTAGGAGCACATTACTGCAGCTCTGCCTTAACACTTTGTAGTCTGGGCACTAACACACTTCTGAGGAATTTGCATTCTAATGGATTTTCCTAAGAAATGATGGGTGCCCCTGCCACAAACCAAACCATGGGAGTTTCCCATGCAGGACTGGGGAAGTTAGCTGTAAAATTTTGAGGGGAAGTTAGCTGTAAAATTTGGAGGTTGCATGGACAAAGGGGCAGGAGACACAAAGGTTGGTGTCTGCATCCCAGGTCCCTTTTCTGACCAACTCTGCTCCACGCTTGTGTGTTTCTTCCCCCAGATCATTTTTGCCGACGAGTGCACTGAGGCCGAAGGGAGGCACTGGCACATGAAGCATTTCTGCTGCTTCGAGTGCGAGACAGTTCTGGGGGGGCAGCGCTACATCATGAAGGATGGGAGGCCCTACTGCTGCAGCTGCTTTGAGTCCCTGTACGCCGAGTACTGCGACACCTGCGCCCAGCACATCGGTATGTGCAGGAGGGCAGCGGGCACAGCACCGCTGGGGAGCTTGCTGCTGACAAGAGATGTTGCATTAAGTCCTTGACAGCACTGTGGGGCTGCGGGCAGGACTATGCATGGCTGGGGCAACTAAATGTGCTTACGCCTCTCTCCCATCCCACCAAGGAGGTAACATGGTGATTTATTTGATTAAACCACTGTTTATCCCCCTTTTTGTAGTCAGAGAGGGGACGATTATCAGAGGGCAACCTCAGGAGCAGTGGCAGCTAGTGAAAGCTTTCTCTGGCATAGTAAAATTTCTCTGGCATGTTTTTTTCCCTTTAAATCACATTTTTCTGTAAACAGCCTGGCTCTTCAACTCAGATTTTTCCCATCCAAGCTTGCCAAAGGATCACATGATTTGATGAGCTACTGTCAGAAAAGATGCTTGTTCATTAGGCATCATTATTGTATCTGAACCTTTTTCAATCAATTTGCAGATAGATGTTCTCAGACAGAAAGAAATAATGCATCAGGGTCAATTTATGTTTCTAGAACAGTGATTTAAAATGCACTTCATTCAAGGGGCTAGCTGTCCGCAAGCTGGGTGGGCTGGGAAGCACCTTGCTACTCTCCCCAGCCCCCTTTGCCACTTGGCTGAGCACCGTGAGCACTCAGGCAGCCCTTCTTTTGTCCATAGAGGTGAGCTCACATGTTCAAATATTTCATGCGCTGCAGAGGAAAAAGAAAACAACCATTTTGCTCTTGTGCAGCAGCCAGATGGCACAGGGAAGGGAAACTTAGGGTTTCAGTGAAGCACTTGGAGGATGCGTCTGCTGTGACCTGCAGCACATCCTTTCTCAAAGCTCAGCTGCAGAACGGTGAAGAAGCAGCTGTTAATGGTTCTTGCATGACCCCTTCCCTTGTGCTTCTCCCATCTGCTGTCCTTCACTCCAACTGGCCTGCTAGAGCCTGCTGACTGTCAGATTTTCAGGGTAAAATGTCTGGTTTTCTGCATATTTGCACATTTCTAGCAAAGGAGGGACTGCAACCATTTTGCTGCAAGTCACTCATAGTAGTGAACTGAGCACTGTGCCTACGAGCTACAGAAACCATAAAAAGCAAGAAGTGATTCTTACATAAGAAGTAAGCATGTGATTAAGTCTTATAAGGCTTGGGTTGGTGAGGACGGAGTAAAGAGGCTGCCCTCCTTCCTCTGCAAGATGGCTTTGGGCAGTGGAAAAGGAGCTGATAAAATCCCACCCACCGTCTTGTCTCTCTTTTGCCCACAAGTGTAGCACTCCCATCTGTATAAAAGCATTTTGCTCACTGTAAGGGGAGGAAAAAAACCATTATACTAAACCTAATTTAGCTTGGAATAAAGCAGATCATTAACATACTGTTCATTTATAAGTTACCGGGCAGCACTTTGGCCCACAGCAGGTGTGCAGGCACGTGCTGTGCACATGTGGGTGCGGCACCCGCCGTGCCAGCCAGCCCACACTGTGCATGGCAGTTTCTCAGGGAACGAGGGCAACAAGGGCTTTGGCCAGGAACAGCAGCTTAAACAAGTGTGCAAATGCTGTAATTGAAACTTCAGGAGCTTTGCTCACGGCTCTGACTGAGAGCACTGTGCAAATGTTGCTCCCTGAGGTTTGGCTGGCAGGGGACAGACTGCGTCAATTCCTTTACTGAACCCAAGGTGGACCTGGTGAAGCAACCCAGGAAATTTGGCTGGGTGCAAGGCAAGGGTGTATGCTTGACCCGTGGGGCCAGGTCTTTCCATTCTCTTTTGGAGAAGCAGCCAGAAGCCAAAATAAAGTTAGGATGGGACCACAGTAGCAGCAAGGGACAGGGATGTCATCTGCTCTGTTACATACTTAACCAAGGCAGCACAAATTCCTCATTATGGTTTAGTTGGAGGTTGGAGGCTTTTTTTTTTTTTAAATAAGCCACATATTACTTTTACTTCAAGGACTTTCTGGAGAACTTCTTGCATTCCTTTACTTCATGATCGGAAATATCCCCATTTAATACAAAATAGCTTGAGGCATGGTTCTGCTGCCTTTCCCAACACTGAGTAACTCCCAAGCAAAGGCCTGGAATTAGAATTGGGAGGAATTAAAAATGGGATTAATTTCATGCATCAGAGAAACCCTGAAAAAGGACTTTCAAGAGCGAGGCTGAGTGCATGTCACTCATAGGGGATCATAGAGTCATAGGATGGTTTGGGTTGGAAGGGACCTTAAAGGTCATCTCATTCCAACTACTTGCCATCAGCAGGGACACTTTCCACTAGACCAGGTTGCTCAAAAGCCCATCCAGCCTGACCTTGACACAGGTTTTAAGTGCAGTGTTAGATGACCCTGACACTGTGCATCTTCCCCCTCAAGGTATTGACCAGGGCCAGATGACATACGATGGCCAGCACTGGCACGCCACTGAGACCTGCTTCTGCTGCGCCCAGTGCAAGAAGTCACTGCTGGGACGGCCCTTCCTGCCCAAGCAGGGGCAGATCTTCTGCTCCAGGGCCTGCAGCATTGGTGATGACCCCAATGGCTCTGACTCCTCCGACTCAGCTTTCCAGAGCGCACGAGCCAAGGAGTCCCGCCGCAGCGCCAAGATCGGCAAGAACAAGGGGAAGGGTGAGGAGGGGGCACGCAGCCCCTGCAACCAGCTGCAGGTCACCTCCAACCGTCTCTCTACCGACGTGGACCCGCTGTCTCTGCAGATGGATCTGCTGAGCCTGGCCAGCCAGACACCAAGCCTCAACAGGGACCACTTGTGGAGGAGCCGGGATGAGCTCTATCACTACGGGAGCAAAATGGAGCAAAGCCAGTCTCAAACCCCCTTGCAGCTTCTCAGCCAGTGCAACATAAGAACCTCCTATAACCCCACCCAGGTCCCGGGCTCGCATTCAGATTTATGGGCAAAACACTTCAGCAACCCAAAGAGGAGCTCTTCGCTGGCCATGAAGAGCCATGGTGGCAGCTTCATCCAGGACTGCAGGGAGGACTACTACTCAGGGAGGCTCCGCTCACAGGAGAGCTACAGTGATATGTCCAACCAGAGCTTCCCAGAGACCAGAGGAAGTCTCAAAGTCCCCAAGTATGAAGAGGAAGAGGAGGGTGGGATGCCAACGTCGCAGTGCCGCACCCGTCACCCCATCAATGCCCTCAAGTTCACAGAGGATCTGACACCCACCGAGCAGACCCCCCGAGGCTCCATGGAGTCCCTCGCGCTCTCCAACGCTACAGGTATGTCACCTCTGCTCCTGACACCCTGAGACCACCCCAGCACACCCTCCATGCAACTAAGTCCCTTGTGTTCCGGTGTCTTCCCAATGTGAGGGTGACCAACAGCTTGGGGGCCACCACTCGGTGACACAGGCTTGTCTGCCTGGTCCCAACAAGCCTGACAGTTCCTCTCCATTTGCTTGCTTGTTTACCAAGTACAGGGCTTTATAGATGGCTGGCCTTTCTGTGCAGCTCAGAACAAATGTTTTCAAGCTCTTTAATCCTCCCTTTTGTGAAGAGAGGGGGAAAATCAAGGCCAGCTGCTAACACAGAGGCAGATTCCAGCCTTCAGCATTTGAAGAACTGCTGTCAGCTGCCTTTGCGGGCTAAAAATATTTTTAAATGCTTTGAAATAGGCCCAGTTAACCCCTTTTGAATGTTATGCAGTCCTCAAGCATGTGACTAGTTAAAAGAAATTCCTCCCCCTCTATGCACAGCTCTTTATTTCCTTTTCCCCAACCCCTTGGTAGAAACTGCAGAGAAAAGCCAGGCAAGATGCTTGTCCCATCAGGCTGAGCCTGTTTCTCACGAGCACATCCCAGGGTCATATTTCTCAGTCCTCTCACCCCAAACATGTTTGGGTTTCACTCACGGCTGCGGGGATGGGTGTATGTGCACGGACGTGTCTGTGTGCAGCTCTGGTCCACAGCTGGCGCTGAGCAGGCTCCGTGCTTCCTGCAGCCTGCGCTGCTTCGCTCACCCACCACAGCTCCCAAGTCCCTCAGCGCAAAACTTCTCAGAAAGGAGAATACCCAGCCTGGTTTGCTCACCAGAGAAACTGCCTTGCTTTTTTCTTTGCGGCTCCCCGGGCTTTTCTCTGTTCCAGACAAGCATTGCTTGGATTTGGGCAGGTCCTGTATCTGAACGACTGCAAGATGGAGTCCTTCTGCCTTGTTGCTGGCAGGGAGTGGCCTGTGGGGTGTTTGTGCCTGGTCCTGAGGAGCCCCCACAGGATGCTGGCAGTGGGTGGTGAGGATTGCCAAGCCCACAGAGAGCTGAGCCCCCCTGAATCCCAGTTCTGGGCTCTGCCCCACCTGGATGGACAGGTTTGCTCTGCTACGCCTGTGCCTTCTCACCCGCGCCTGGGGTTTGGTGTGTTTGTTTAGCGAAGCTGCCAGCCCCATGCCAAGATGTGAAATGATCTCTGTTTCAGCCAGGATCTCCCTGTCCAGCAAGTAGAAAAATGGGGGCAGAGGAGAAGCTAATGAGCTGGGAAGGGCTTTGCTTAAACAGCCTCAGATATACACAAAGGAGAAATAGATGTGAAATGGAGAGGGAATTGGGAATTGCTCTCCAAAACAGGGTTTCCCTAAGCAAAGCTCCACATTTCCAAAGCCTCTTGTGTTCCTGAAAACTTGTGTTGTGTAAGCCCCATCAGTACAAAGAGTCTTGAGCAACACCAAGCTTGGATGAGCAATCCCTGAGCAGTGGAGGGGTTGTTGCATGCTTTGGAGCGGAAGTGTAACATATTATTGGGATATAGGTCAAGACACAGAAAATGCGGCAAGGAAAGTGAAAATCATTCTGCCTTTCATTTTAGAAACCTCTTTTTAAAATGCTGGGAGGGAGACCTTCCAAAGGCATCCATCCTCCATATGGAGCCAGAGTCTGAATTTCCTCAGAGGCAGTGACTGCCTTAATGGCTCGCTGCTTTCTGGAGCAGATGCTCAGCATGATGGGGCTTGCAGTGAGTGTTCACTGTTCCTCTGCAGAGTGAGGTGATAATATTTTTATTAATGCGTAAGGTTCTAATAATTTTCCTTCTCTGGGAGCTGGCTCAGCTGAGCTAGGGGCACTGCAGCAGCAACAGGCAGCTCCCCCAGGGCCATGTCTGCAATTATGGAGGACACAATTATCATCCCATTTAATTGGCAGTGTTTTGAGGACAGGGAGATTTGGTGACCTGGATGAGGTCTGTGAGAGAGCAGGTTTTTGGGCAGGTGATGTCAGGGCACAGCATCCCACTGCCTGGCTTTTCCCATCCCTGCACTCCCCGCTGTGGCTGAGCAAGCTCCCCACAGAGCTCTCCCCAAACACAACCCAGGGGTCTGGCTCATCCCGCATCCTCCACCCTGCATCCTCCAGTTCTGCTTTGCCGGAAGCTCCCAGGCATCCACATACAAAGTCCCTTTGAGCTACCAATGCTGCAGTTGCCCCACCTTATAAAGTGAAATAATTAACACTGCATCCATCTAAGGTTTTATGGCATCGCTGAAAACATTTTGTTTTTTATAGGGAGCTGACAGGCAAACAGTCCCTGACCTGGAGAGCACACATTAAAAGCTGGTACCTCCCTGGCAGCAGATTTTGCTGTGATGTTTTTATTATGACTTAACTACTAATTAGCCAGAGACAGTCAGTAATGCAGGTAACTCAGGGCTGTGCAGCAGTAATCCCTGTCCTTTGGCCGGCAGGCTGCCTGCTGTGAGCAGATGTTGTTCCCTGTAATATTTCGGGGTCAGTCATTGTGTCAGCCATTTCGGTGACCCCAATCTCCTGCAAAACCCCAGGTTTCTACTTTGCCAAAAGGCTCTATTTAATCGCTTTAAAGTGAATTCCTTATGCGTTAGTAAAGAGGTGAGACACCGTGTTAATCCTGGGCATGTGCCCTTACAGTGCTGGGTTGTGCTGTGCTGTCACCATGGGCAGTAGTGCACCAGTAGACACGCAAGTGGCAGAGGTGTCTGTGACCCTCCTTGTGCTCTGCGTTGGGGTTTGAATTAGGTGGGAGTGTCTCTGCTGTCCTGTGCTTTGCGCTTGTGTAATTGCCACAAATGCTGATGGGATTTAAGCACATCCACTGCCAAAGGGCAGTCTCCTGCGGGTGGAAGGGGTCTCTCCTTCCCTTCCATGTCTCTATTTGAAAATCCCTATTCCACCATCAGCTGAAGGCTACAGCAGACTCCAGTCTGCTACAGCTTCTTGGAGACTGCATCCTCCTGCACTACATGGCCATTAGATGGAGAAGCAAAAAGGAAACAATATTTCTCAGCCTGTTTTCCGAGAGAGCTAGTTTTTGCAGATTTTCTTTCATATTATCTTTTATATTGTGCTTCCATTGTCTACTTTTGGGGTTTTTGGGTTGTGGGTTTTTTTTTTAATGGCAGTAACAAGAACAAAAACCAGTGGATCCTGTAGCAATGTTTGCCTTGTAACTCCCTGCATTAAGCAATTGGGACAATGTTAAGATGGAATTTGTCCAGGAAGGTTTGCTCATGATGAAAAGCCTGATTCTACCAGGGGTTAATCACTTCCCAGAAGATACTCCATCCATCAGCCCGGCTCCCTGTGTTTGTGTTTCCCTCCACAAATGTTTTGCAGTCACTGCATGTGCCTGGCAGTGGAATTAGAAATCAAGAGCTGATCTCTGCTGATTCCAAGCAGTTATTTCCACAAAATGCCAGCTGGTCAAATAGCCCACTTAAGAAAGTACCTGCAGGCTAAATGTTGTTCTCTGGGAACAATGTCTTTGTGTGCTGCTTGCTGAGAGCAAGAGCCCTTTGGAGGTAGAAGTCACTTTGAATGGTGACACTGCTATTTGCAAAAGGAGAGACAGATTTTAAGGATTCCTTGAGAAAAAGAGTTTGGGTGAGGGGAGCATCTGTCACAGGCATAAATCCAGTTTAAAAATACGTTAAACTGGTGCTGTTACAGGGTGAAATATGATTTCACTTGTATGGCACACACTGCTCCTGTCGGCTGTGTTGTGTGATGCCCAGGAGCACCAAATAGTTTGTTTTTCCAGGACTAGACAACAACTGTTGATATACCCAGAAAGCAGAAACAGGACTTATCCCTGCATGTTTGAGCTGCAGAGTGACCTGACAGCATCCTCTGCCTCCAGTCCCTTTTCTTTCTCTGCTTGCGGAGGAGCTAAAAGCTGCAGGGCAGGTGAGGGTAAGAACAAGCCCTGACTAAGGGCCCGGGTTGTATTTTCTGGAGAGACAATAATTAACCCAGCCTCTCCTGCACTGGGGGCTTGGGAGCAGCTCCTGAACACCCTCAGGGATGGCAGTGAGGGGTCTGGATGCTGGTCTCCCTTCGCATGTCCTCAGTAGCACTGCATCCCACGGATGCTCCTCTCTCCCCTGGGCTGGAGAGGGCAGCTGCCTCGAGTGCTCCAGCTGAGTTATGCAATACAGAAAATGACACATTGGCTGTTCCTGAATTTTTCTATGAAAAAAGGAGGCTCCCAGCTCCCCACCATGTTCTTATCACTCTTTCCCCCTGTACTAGTTTGAAAATAAACCAGTGGGAGGCACCAAGTTAGAATAACAATTTAATAGGGAAATCTATAAAAAGGCAGAAAACGCTGGTTCAAACTGGCAGAGTCAGGATACAACTTGACACCCTGTTAGTCAGGGTGGTGGTAGCAGTCCAAAAAGATGGTGGCTGCAGTCCTCCTGAAGTGATAGATACGGTGCTGTTGAAGTAGGGATCCTGTAGAAAAGGTCTGTTCTTCCTTGGAAGGTCCAGTGGTGGCTATGTAGCTCCTGTCCTCTGGGAATCCAGTGGAAAGGGTGTCTGTGTTCGGAATCTCAGATTATATCCAGGATGGGATGCTTGGTTCCTCCTTCTGGGTGGAGCATCTCACAATGGGATGATTAGTCATGAGGCAAGGCGTTGATTTGGCTCATTAACAGAAGATATTCCGGGGGGAGTTATCTCTGAGTCATGCGGCAGGGCATTGATGGGCCATTAATCAGAAGATAGTCCAGAGGGAGGAGGCAAGGAAACACTGCCCCACCTGGTTTCAACAGCTCATGAGGATGGTAAGAGAATACACTGCAACCCAGGACACCCTCAGACACAGCCAGCACAAAACTGCTTCCAAGTTGGAAGACGAGATCCCTGGGAGAAATTCTTTCAATTTTGAGGCACAGGTATAACATTCCCTAATTCAAGCCAGATAATTTCAAAACCAATGTGAAGATAAAGGTTTTCCACCCCAAAGGCCCAATGCCAAACCACTGTAAAACTGTCAGGAACATTTCTTCTCCCCCTCACTTGCCTTTTGCCACTCAACAGTGGGAGGTTTGGTGTGCCTGCTGTGGGGGCCAACCCCTTGCATGTCTTCAACCCTTCAGTGTCACACATGGACAGTGCAGAGCATGTGGGGTAATGCAAACCAGAGGGAAAACCAAAATGGACTTCTGGAAGGAGATGTTATTAGGGGAAGCAATAGCACATAATCTGCAACATGGCTTGTTGGCCATCAGCTGGGGGGGGTGCAGGAGATGAGAGTGCTGATAAAGGAGCTATAGGGGGGCTTCTAGGTTAAAATACAACCCTTTTCCCAGCAGCACCCACATAGGGACTTCTTTCACTAAGCTGGAAGGGACTGATTGGGTGGGAAATACCGAATTACATCTATGGGTTGCACATGGGGACACACCATGGGAGGCTGGTGGGACTGTGACCCACTTGCTGGGGGCTCTGCCTTCCTCCAAACTGTTTACTTACCATGATTTTCAGTTACATAAAGGTTCTGCTTTATTTCTGCGCGCCCCGAGGTCGCTCAGAAGTGAGATGGGGCTGGGCTATAAACAAAGCTCTGTGCAGGCTGTTTCTCCTTAAATTTCTTTTTAGTTCTAGGAATTGACCTTGAAATAAACCCTGTTTGAGGGGTGGTGAGGATGCCTGATGCTGTGTGAGAGAGAAGACTCTGGCACAGGGGGCCGGATACAAGAGATGCCATGCTGTCCCCTGCTATGCATCTATAGCTGCATTTAAACACTGGTTGTTGGGGCTGGGTGCCAGGTTTTGGTGCTGGCAGGCACCTCTGCGGGGCTCTGTGGTGAGAGCTGTGATGTACAGGTGTGTGTGTCTGCTGTGATAAAGGTAAAGGCAAGAAGCAAGCGTCAGCACAGCCCTGTTTGTTTGCAATATCCTATCTCAAGATATTTTGCATTTTGTGGCTGCTGCTCTCCTGCAGTGGGATGCTGGCTCACCCTGTGTTAGCACAGCTTCACAAGGAGTTTGATTTAATGGGGGCTGGGAGCTGCTTCCCCTCACGGGGGGCTTCATTCCCAGCCTCACACCCAGCCCACATGTTCTCTGTAGCCTCTCTCGGTCATTTGCCGAGTGCTTTAATAATTCATAATTAATGCAACTTGCAACCCCTGTTTAGCAAAGCACACAATGGGATTTAAGTGCCTCTGAGTGCTTTGTTGTGGCAAGGTTGTAGAGGTGATGTTCACAAGGGGTATCTTTGTGCTGTTGCTTTGCTTATTTGGGTGTTATTTCCCTTGGCAGTGTTTATGGGATAAATCTGGTTCTCAGTAGGGGTGGGGAAGGACTTCAAAGGGTATGGTATCATGTGTTCTTAGTGAACCTGAATGTTAACCAGAAACCTGCTTGGTTTTCTCAGCACTGCAACTAGCTCCAGTTCTGTATCGAGCAACCACAGCCAAGCTGCAGCTCTCCCTTGTGCTCATTGGAAAAACGCGTGTTTCCATGGCTCCAGGGTGCAATATTGAGCCAGGCAGCCCCATGCAGTGGAGAGCGGTGGCAGAAAAACCTGCTGTGTCTACATGTGCTGCAGTACTGGCACCAGTCTGGCTCCAGGACGGCCAGTGGCTGAAGCACCGTGGTGGAGGCAGCAGTGATATCTCTTTCAGTGCATGAGCCTCTGGGACAGCCAACAATAGATGTGTCTCAGAGCATTGTGCAGAAGTAAATTTTGGTGGGGTCAGCACATTATCCCTGGGTTTGCACCCTTGGAATGGTCTTGGCGATGTGGTAACAATCATCCCTCACCACGGGCCAGAGCAGGGCTCCTGCTCCCTTGGATGGCCTTGGGAAACAGGTTCTCAGATTTCTTAGGAGAAAGTCAGGGCTGTATGGTGGGGTCTCACCATGTGTGCTCTTCCAGACTGAGGCTCTCTTAGCCGTGTTCCCAGATGAAACACTTCACTAAGAGGGAGCTGCAACAGCTGTACATAAATACTGGTAACTCAGGAAGATGGGGCCTCATG
This sequence comes from Ifrita kowaldi, assembly GCA_013398055.1. NCBI lineage: Eukaryota > Metazoa > Chordata > Aves > Passeriformes > Cinclosomatidae > Ifrita > Ifrita kowaldi. The sequence continues at coordinate 313,754 of VZRS01010787.1, read as the reverse complement.
GATGGGTGTAGCTCTGGAATGGCAAATGACCTCAAGAGACAAGGGTTGGTGCCACCTTCACCCCGTCCAGGGCAGGGTGGGACCAGGAATCTGGAGACACCCTGCATGTGCGTGGGCACCCACTGCCCTTGGGTGCCAGGGAAACCCTGCAGCACCAGAGCCTGCCCAAGTCACCTTCTGCTGTGATGACACAGAATGAGTTTTCTTCTTCTACAGTCTGAAACTTTCCTTGAAGGAGTCAGCAGACCTGGAGAATAATGTGTTCCCTCCTCTTTGCAAGCATTTTTTTCTGCATGTGAGGGTTGTTACTATATCCCATTCAGCCTTCTCTCCTCTAGACTAAACAACTTCTGCTCTTTTAAACTTTATTCCCAGGTTACATTTTCTAGATGACATTTTTTTAGACAAATGGTTATTGCTATCCCCTGATCTCGCTGCGGTCAGACTGGAACATTACTGGCTTGTTCCCACTATGCCTCCTGAGGTCTTGTGGCTCCATAGAGAGGGACATTTAGAGACCTTAGACTAATCTGGGCCTAGCCCTGCTCATGATGCCTTGGCATAAATGTAAAATTCAGCTGGGAGACACTTTTGTGTTCTGCAAGGATTGTAGATTGCATCCTGGACCTGGAACCTGCTGTGGGCACCATAAGAGCCATGCAGAGCTCTCAGTGCCTTCAGCTGGAAAAGCACAGCTTTGCTCCTGAGTGAGGTGGAATAAATCCTTCACTGTCACCATGAGCAGATAAAATGAAGTTTCCCTCTCCCAGCCACACAGCTTGCTGGGTCACTTCCAAGTGTCGCTCCCAAAAAAGGCTTGTGCATGTGCAGCCTGCCCAGTCTACCTGGGAAGACACATTTTGCCCTCAGCATGGAGCCCTTTCCACTCTGTCATATGGGGAAATGAAGCCACTGGATGCTGGAGGGGCTTTACATCAGACTCCTGAGCATGGGCTCCATCACACCCCAAGTTCTGTGTGCTGGCAATGGTGATGGACATATTCAGTGCTGGATTCCTCTTACAATCAGCATTTTCCCAGCGAATCAGGATCTTAGAATGTTTGTGCTTAATTATAATCAAGCTGTCTGAATGATCAGCCAGAAACATCCCCTGCACTGATTAAACCTTGCACTCCAAGCATGAGCCATTCACATGGTCACAGGATCTTTGTCTGAACTCACTGCCCTGTGCTGACTTCCAAGGGGAAAAGACTAAAGCACTCATGGGTGTCTGGTGGAAGTGTGTGAGGGACTGGAGACCCCCGTCCTGCACAAAGTAAACCAGTGAAGCTCTGGCTCTGCCCTTCCTGAAGCCAGAGCACCTCGCTTATCACAGCTTGCTTTACTCTCTGCAAAAAGAAACAGGTTTCCCTCCAGGTCATCCTGCTTGATCTTGGCCACATCATTTTGCCTGCGATGTGAAGGATGCAGATGTGTCTTGTTTAATTCAAAAATACTGTTTCACTCTTGCCATGTCTCCAGAGCCTGTACCTAGACACTTGTTTTTATTCTTGCTGGATGCAGGACCACAGGAGGGAGATGGCTGTGAGGGGCAGCTGAGACCCGTCTGATACCCAGCTGGTACCATCTGATATGGCTGGCGCTAGGAGCAAATCACCAGCTCACCCCACATCCCTGTGATTGGAACAAGGTCGGCCCCTTTTTAATGATGTTGCCAAAATCAATCTGTTGATGCCACAGAAGCATCCTGTGGTGTTGGAGCTGTATTTCTGCACAGCACTGCTGTTGCTCATTCTTATTGCGGAGCTGCACCGACTCCCTTAATGAAGGGCTGCATAAATATCACCGAGGGTTCATTTTCCTTGGTGTCAGCTATTGTCTGACAGATCTGATTAAGGCCACATTGGACTGCCAACAGCCATGATTCTCACTGTGATCAGCTCTGCTGGCAGTTCCACTGTTGCTCTGGCTTTTCAGGAAGTCTTTGCACATGTTACTGAGTTGCTCTTCCTTCCCCAGGGGCTGCTGGGCTCCTCCACAGCGGCACAGGAGGGACATGGGGAGCAGTGCCTGATGTGGCAAATGCCTTCACTGGGCTCACAGGCAGAAGATAGCAGCTCCAGCAAGGAGGAGAAACATAATGGGAGTGTGGACCGTGGGTGGGCAGGTCTTCAGTGGGGACAGGAAGTCCATCCAGGGCTTTTTCCAAAGGGCAGTGGGCAGGGTTGGGCTTGGTTACTCAAAATCAGTGTGACCTAGGGAGGAAAAAAGAAAGCATGAAGTTGACTTGAAAAGTGTGTCCTTTTTGAAACAAAACATGGCTTTTCCTTCTGTCAGCCTCTCCCTCTTCCTGTGGTGTTCAGGGATCACCTTCACTTTACCTTCCTCTGTAATCATAAACTTCAGAAACATCCCCATTAACAGCAGAAAAGCAAAGGAGCTGGTACTCAGGGAACAAAACTAAACCATGTGAGGGCCAGTAGTGGCTAAAGCTCTCCCTGGTGCCACCAAGGGCAGGGTTTGGAAAACCTTGCCCAGCTTTGCAGGATCTGTTGATCCTTTTAAGGCTGAGTCCGAGGAAACACTGAAGCAGCTCATGAATGGGGTTAGTGACAGTAACCCTTGTTCTTGCTCAGATTTAGCAGCAACAGCTAATGCCAAAGCAGCTGAGCTCTTGATGAAATGCAAGCAGCTTTTGTTAAGGGAAAAAGGGCTTTATTCTTGAATTGTGGGCTGGGTTGTTATTTTTTATAATTAATTTACAAAGTCATAAATTCTCAGTGATTGCATAAAGCCTATGCGTCATGTTGGAAATTCTGCTGACGGTGCACAGCTCTCTGCATTGGGTCTGCACCGGGATGTTGTCAGAGAGGGACGGGGAGAAGGGTGCCAAAGCAAACACTCCACATTTGATTTGGGATGAAACAGATTTCCTTTGAAATAACTTGCAAAACATCTTGTCCTGAGCTTGCAATGCAACCACTGACTGCTGCCAGTTGTCAAGCCAACAAGGAGATAGTCAGAAAATAGTCAGGAAACACTCATAAAACAAGCCAAAGACTAGGGCACTGTGGAGTGCGTTGAGTTTCTTGTTGACAGGCAGGTGCTGAGCAGACACCTCACTTCTTCCCTGCCGCCAGGTGAAGGCTTCCTGGGCTGAAGGAAAGCATCTTGCAGGAGCTCAGGGCTTGTTGGCGCATTGGAGAGATCCAATGGGTCACCTTCCCAAGCACGACAGCCCATCAAGCTGGAGTTCATGTTTCTGGCTCCTGCCCACGCACAACTCCCTGGATATCTGCAGGGATAGTCTGACCCTCACACTGTCCTGCTGCTCACAGGGAGCTCCAACAGACCCTCTGGTGCTCGGGCATTTCCCTGCTTCCTGGGAAACCCAACTGTAACTTCAGTCTCTCCACAGGTGTCATTCAGGGGACCTGTAAGGTGCAGCATAGTGACAACCCTGAATTAAGCCAGTGGCTCTGTTTTCATCTGCCCCTGACATTGTTTAGTCCTCCAAAATGTGCTGTCATTGCAGAAGCTGAGAGTGCTGGATCATGGCACCCTAGTTAGCTCAGCGTGCAGGAGGCCTCAGGTTACCTCTGATGCATGATTTCTCCCTGGCATCATTGGTTATTCCTATCAAGTCGCAGACAGTGTAGACATATGGGAAAGGAAGTCGTGAAAAGCAGCTTGGAGTCCAACTCAAAACACCTTAAATTGGTGGGATTTCTTCAAAGGAGGAACTGCCTGCTCTTTAAAAAAAAATAAAAGTCCTCCTCTTAAAAAGGTCTCTTCAGGACAGGATCAATACCACTGAGTTACTTTTTAAAGCAAAAGTCTTGGGCCAAAACCAGCCCCCACCCTGCATCTCCGCTGACAGAAAATTCTCTTTCTTAACTTCTTTTTGTTTTCCCTTTGCCCTTTTCCTGCAAAGGCCTCTCAACAGATGGTGGAGCCAAGCGCCAGGAGCACCTCTCCAGGTTCTCCATGCCTGACCTGAGCAAAGACTCGGGCATGAATGTCTCAGAGAAGATGAGCAACATGGGCACCCTGAACTCCTCCATGCAGTTCCGCAGCGCTGAGTCTGTGCGCAGCCTGCTGTCGGTGCAGCAGTACCAGGACATGGAGCCCACCCTGCACGACCTCGCCAGCCCCCTCAGCTATCGAGAGCGGCTGTCACACGGGCGGATGCACCAGAGCTTTGACTATGGCGGCGGGGTACCCGGGGGCAAGCTGGGGGCGCAGGAGATCCCAAGGCACACACCCATGAGCGAACGCACGCGCCGGAGAACCGCTCTCCGGGATGACGACCGGCACTATCGCCCGCACCGGCCCCGGCGGTCCCGGCGGTCCCGCTCAGACAACGCCCTGCACCTGGCCAGTGAGCAGTGCTACCGCCTGAAGGAGAGACCTTTGCTCCGAGCCAGGGACGACTACGACCCGTTCATGCACCAGAGGAGCTGCAGGGAGACGGTGGAGCAGGGTCCCCGCAGAGATGTCTACGGCCACTGTCCCCGGACGGTGTCAGATCTTGCCTTGCAGAACCACTTGGGCGAGAGATGGGGGCCCTACTTCACCGAATATGACTGGTGCTCCACCTGCTCCTCCTCTTCAGAGTCCGACAATGAGGGCTATTTCCTTGGAGAGCCGATTCCGCAGCCTGCCCGCCTCCGGTATGTGACCAGCGAGGAGCTGCTGCACAAATACGGCTCATACAGCATGCCTAAGTCTTCCACAGTGGGGGCCAGGGGACAGCTGCACAGCCGGAAAAGACAGAAGAGCAAGAACTGTACCATATCCTAATGGCATCCTTGCCAGGCACCTTGGGAGAATGTAAATTAACTCACGATCTTGCACTGTTTTAGATCATGTAAGTGCTTTTATTGTAAGAAAAAAAAGGCCCGAAGAGTAGAGATTTGTAAGAAGGTTGTAGACTGGCTTCTATAAATAGTCATAATCCTGGGCATGGTGAATATATTTTGCACATCTTACTTTGGAGATATTAATTTTGAAAGTTCACTTTAGCCTGTAATATATACCTAGGAGTTTCTCTTCCTTCTTCCAAATACCGCCACCCCGTTGAGCTCTGTTTGTCTGTACGTTTTGGTTGCCACTGTTGACTCTCAGCATCAGTTTGCCGGTTGCTTTTGCTTTTCACCATGTTTTTGTTTTCCATTAGCCATGTTGGTAGGTGATTTGTCTCTTGGACAGTGTGGGAGCCTAAGTTATTTCCACGATTGTTGTAAATGCGATGTAAATGAGAGTTTGGAGAAAATATTTTTGTATTTTGTAATATCAGAGGAATTTCTATATCTTAAGAGTCACTGGGAAAATGCATGCACGTTCAGAATTGTTTTCAGTCAGAGCTAACCAAACAGTACTTTGAAGCCCCTTTCCATTTCATCATCAAACGCCTTAAGTAATCAGTGAGAGTTTGCATTTTCCTTGGTTTTGAGGGGTTTTTTTGTTTTAACATTGTTTTGGTTTTTTTGGTTTTTCCTGTTCATTTGTTCTGATCCTGGTCAATAAACAGAACATTTTCTGATTCATTAAATCTTGATGAGGCCTCGGTGGCATTTTGAAGCCTGTGATTTGCAGGTACACTCCATCAGTCAGATACAGGAACCCTGATAGCTGCAAAAGGGACTTTTTTTAATTATAATTATTATTATTGTTATTACTGTTACATAGGAAAGAACAGAACTACCAAATGTCTGCAACATTGTAAATTACCAAAGCTGGAGAAGGAATTTCACACCTCTGTAGAGAACGCTGAAGTTACTAAACATTGAACTACTATTTGGAGTAAATAAAGTGTAAATGGTGCAATTGTGTGATGTCAGCATGATGTTGTTTTGAATATAGACTTGTCTTATGGTGCTCTAGTCTCCTGGGTTATGTTAACTGCTGTTCATTACCAAGTGGAAGTCTCAGTATTGCCTCTTGCCTAACACATATGAGAACACCTGCAAACTGCTCCCCATGAGCCCCTCCTGCCTTGCAAGATGCCCTCGCCCCTCTGGGGCTGTTTGTGGCCAGGGCTTGTCCCCTGGGGGGCCAGGACTGCCCCTCGCTGTGGCAGAGGGCCCCTACATAGGGCTCTGCTGTGTTGTATTACGGTGGAATGTGAGTTTGTTCTCTGTGCGCTTTAATCCATTAGGGTTCTGCCATCCCCGCGTGTCCCAGCTGCAAACCAAGGCCACGTTGTCCCAGTGCTTCCCAGAAAGGAGCAAGTTTGCAAAAGGGGCTCTTGGTACCCAAAGCACCTGAGGGGGTTAAGATAAGGCTGGGCTTTGAGCCACAGGAGGGCTGAGAGCTTAACCAGCTGCATTGCCCTTGCCCCACGTGCTGCTGGCACCTCAGGGTGTCCCTGCACCTTGAGGCTAGCCCCTCCCTGCACCTTGTGAATCTGGATCCTGGTGCAGGGATGGCATTGGCAGCCCTGGGCACACACAGGGACACCTCCATGCCTACTCAAAGCAGCAGAAAAATCTGGAAGATGGATGTCTCCATAGCACAGGCTATTGCTAGGAATTTTTTTGTTGTTTGTAAAGGACAATGTGATAATTATTATTCCTTTAAAAAGAAAAAAAAAGAAATGATACTTAAATATGTTTAAAAAAATGTTTTTTCCAGTTGGAATAAACAGAAGTATTCATCCAAAGGGAAGAGTCTTGTGTATGTTTTTTGCTCTTAAGGAGTGTTGGTTAATTGTGAGTAGAAAACTTGATTTTCACTGAGCTGGTCTTGCAATAAAAGCACAAGAACCAGCTCAGCTCCATCCTTGACATGGTTTTGGTGGGCAGGGAAAGCTGGTGGAGGAACGTCTCCTGCACACCACACACCTTCCCCAGGGCTGGTGACCTGGTGTGGTACCCCCTGGACCCATTATTTGTTGTTTAAAAAGCCACATCATAGATTCGTTAGGGTTGGAAAAAACCTCTAAAGTCATGGAGCAAGAACAACCCAACACCACCATGTTCACCACTAAAGGATATCCCCAAGAGCCACATCCACACAGTTTTTGAACACTTCCAGGTTGTCTTGAAATCTTCACCTGGCAGCACAGCTCAGCTGAAATCCCTGCTGGGCCTCTGGCATGCTGGGGGAGACTATTAACCTGAAATTTATAAGTAACAGCCTTTTCTTAGCAGGCCTGTTTTGGAAAAATCTGTGAACTTCTAAGTTGGATAGGGGTATTTATTGCTTACAGCGACAAGTATGACACTGTAACTACAGGTTATTATATAATTGGAATGTAATATGTACAATTTAATTCATTGTCAGTGATTAAAAGCACAACGAATGTTGTCTGTACAGCTGAGCTGCTTTTGTGCAGCAGGAGCTTGGATTGCTCAGCAAATGATAAAAAACTAATCCCCAGCCTTTCCCCTTTCCCTGCTTGGTGCCTCTCCCCAGGGGTAACAGAACAAGTTTAGAGACTCCTTGCAGCAGAATTGCAGCACTCTGCACATGCATTTTTATACTAAAATCTCAGGCACAGTGCCTCTGTTCACGCGATTGTTTTGCTGCTGGAAGCAACTCTTCAAAATTGGTTCTCACTGCAGAGCATCTCTGCATCCCTGCAATGACTGATGTACACCCCAGCTTTAATGCAGCACTGGAATTGGCATAGGTGGGCAACAAACTGGGGAGAAAAGAGTCTGTCGGGTGATGCTCCCCTCTGCTGGACCCTTCACCAGCACCACAGAAAGATGTCAGATCACATTTTCTAAGAAAGTCAGAGTTCGTACAAATTTCAGCAGTAAATGCAAATGCAGCTTCCGAATGCTTTTGATTTTTCATAGGGGCTCCAGAAGTCCAGTACACTTTGAGGCATATGATTGAAAAAAAAAAGATATTTTTTTCTGCTTAGCGCAGTTGGAGTATGATTAACCATTTCTGACAAACCCACTGAGCTTGAGAGATGGAGCTACAAGTCTGTAAAATCTTGCTCCATTGCCATCTGGCCCTGCTGGTTCTTCTCTCTGTGCGCGTTGCTCATGGAAGCAGGAGACATGTGCTGACGTTTGCTTTTGTGTCTCCAGAACTGAGTGAAGGTGACACCACCTAAAGCTCACGATGAGTATTAGTGAGTCCCAGTTTCTCTGGGGTCACCTGCAGTTTCCCTGGTTTGGCCAAGTGGGAAGCTTTTTGCTGGGCTCCCCAAGACAGCTGTGCTGCCAGGGCCAGCCTGGCACACTGTCACTGTCGCTTACAAAAATAATTAAATCTGATCAGGTCTATTGCTACCACAATTTTCTTCTGTAAAATATGTCTTTTTTCCCCCCTTTTTTTCTCTAAAAAGTCCTTGGCAAAATCCACCCAGTGTTGCCACAGGATGGGCTGGTGTTAACCTCCATTGCAAAGCCAAGGTTTGCATCACACACTTGGCCATGACTCGTGTGCACAGCATCTTTCACATCCATGTTCCCCAGCAGACATGATGGGGCTCCCTAAGGTCCCTGCAACACCTGAAACACCCTAGCATGACAACATGTTGGCACAAAAGCCACTACGGCTGTGCAGGGAAGCTTCCAGCACACTAAGGCTTGTTTTTCAGGAAGCCAAAAGCCACACAGCCTTGAACCTGGCAGATACATCATAATGAGATCAGCAAATGCTCTGCAGAAAGATGCAGTGATCAGAAGTGTAAAGTTAGAAATATTCAGCAGCACCTTGTCTGGAAATTATCATCCACAGATAATCCCACATTTGCTAGAGGCCCAAGTGGCTCTGGCACAGCCCAAAGCCCTCGGTGGCTTTGAAAACCCAGTTACTGATGAAGGGAGGGACAGCATCGCTGAGTGGAAAGTTAATTAATTACATCAGTTTGACAAAGACTGAGTGCTCCTGAGAAACAGGCACACATTCACCCTCACAATTTAATACCCCAAAAATCCATGCCTGTACAGTATGGGGCTGGCAGCACCGTCCTGGCTGGGGCTGGGTGCCTCCTCCCCAGCTCTCAGCTAATCGGGGCTCCTGGGCTTTAAACTGCCCTGTTATCTGATGAACTTTGCTCTTTCAGGCTAAAAAAAGTTCCCAGTTCCTTGCATTTACATACAATTATGCTATTCTTGAATTCTAGGCTGTCCTCATTCTCCTGAAGATTATCTGCCACCTATTAGATGACCATCCTCCATGTCTGGAAAAGCTCATTAACTAAGAGCAATTCCAGAGGATTTTATTTTAAAGATTATCCTTTTTTTAATGCAATACATTTTCAACCTAGATGCTTAAAACTAGGAATTCAGATCCAGTTTGAGTACAAAGGGGAGTCACTGGAGAGCTGGGGCCCCTTTCCAGAAGCATCCACAAGTTGTGACATATCAGTGCAGGGGAGAGGAAAGGAAGGAAGGAAGGAAGGAAGGAAGGAAGGAAGGAAGGAAGGAAGGCACTCTTATAGTCATTTCTAGTGCCAAGAATGCTTGTCTGGATCTCTGAGAACAGAAAAAAATTAGAAAGTTTAAATTATTTGAATTTGCTGCCTCTGGCCATCAACAATGAACTCCAGTGTTATGGTATGTGTTCCCTTCATGTTATGGCATCAGCTTCATCTGCATCCAGGCTTCATCCTCAGCTGGGAGGAGCAGAGGAACCCAGCTCACAGGCTTTACTCACCTATGGGACACTGGCCCTTAGGTCAGTGACCAAAGGCAGCCCCACCTTTCTGCTTCCTTGCTTCTTATTAACCACTCAGCAAATTACCAGTTTCCCTGTTTTAGGCAAACCTAGTCAGTTGCTAAAGCATTCTCAGGAGAATTTTCCTGTTGAAAAAGCAAATATTTATATCTCCTGTGCACTAAGAGGCTCTGGATATGATCAACTCTTAAGGCAAGATTTAGCTGAAAGAGATGATTTATTGAAATGGATAAACAAAGCCCTGTGAAGCAAGTTAATTCAGTCTAAATAAAGGATTAAACTCTGAAGAGCACACATCAGACCACAGTATATCTCTGTGTGTATATGTATATATATCCCATGTAATTCCTGCAGTCAAAAGCACAGCCCTCTGGACTGGGATCCCTATCAACACCCAGAAGAAAGCCAGCCCTGAGCCAGGCTGGGTGTGTATTAGGCAATGTATATATTAGCACATGCCCTGCTCTGTAACAAACCCAGTCAGGCAATCCACTCCCACCCGAAACATAAGGGATGCCTTTGGCTGCCGGCCTTGCTTGTGCTCTGTGCCTCAGTTTCCCCATCTCCAAACCTCCACCATGATGAAGCTTTTAAAAACAAGGAACTTAAAAATCTGGGGTGAAGGAGGCTGGCAAAAGAGTTCTGATTTAAACCAGTGGCTCAGGGTTTGAGGCAGCTTTGTTGGCACTGCATGCCAGTAGTTTCTATCAGAGTTGTTTCCTCCCTTTGATCCTTGCTGCTATAGAGCTTTAGCTCTATATAAATTGAGGTTTTTTTCTTCTTTTCTGTAAGTTGGGCTTTAATTGTCAATTATTTGCTCATGAGCATGCTTTCATGACATGCTGGAGAAGACTCAAGCAGTTTTTATTTTGGTACTTAGATTAATTAGCTCTTTTGGAAGAAGGAGGCAGGGCAGAGATTCATTCTTGCTGCTCATCACATATTCATAATTTACATTTTTCGATATCCCAAATAACTCAGCACAGAAAACAAGTAAATGAAGGCTGAAACATACACAAAACATCTGGAGCTGCTGCAATTCCATAATTATCCCTGCTCGTTCACAATACACAGAGGGCCTGTTGGAAAGGCCATTCATGTACTGGCCCAATGGAGATTTTCCTTCAGATGCCTCCAATGAGCTCCCCCATCCTCCTGCCCCATCTGCCTGGCTTAGGTCTGACCTTGACTCCCCACCAAAAGCCAAAGCAGCAAAATTGCTCGTTGTTGGGAGCAGCAGCCTCTGGAACTTCTGGCTCAGGACAGTAAACACAGCTGGGCACATTAGTGCTGATTAATAATTTATGTGATGACTCTTCAAAATAGTAAATCCTGTCCCCCCAGCTCACTCCATCCTTCATCATGTGCCTGCTGAGCATTTCATGAATATTTTGGAAGTTTTACTAAATTCATAGACTCTTGTAACAGTTTCAAAATGTTGAGTGAAACACTTGGATCTCACACTGCTGCTGACTGTTCATGTGGCCACAGGGGAGGAAAGGGGAGCCGGGGAGAGTCACTGCAAAATCCTCATGGCTTAGATGAAAATTTTCAAGATTTTGGTCCAGCAGATGCCATGCTGCCCTGTGCCCCCCTTGCAGCTCTATGCCCCTCTGGTCAGCCACCACTGAGGAGTTAAATGAAAACCTCATCCTTGGGTAACACATGGGTGAAATGGCATTTTTTTACATGTCAGGAAGGCCAGGACTCAGCACAGCAGCATCTGAGTGTGGGGAACCTCAGTGAGACCCTCCAAAAGTGCTGGCATGGCCCCAGCCTGGGGCAGAGATGGCTCAGCTGGCAGCACTGGGGGGGTCTGCCAGCCTGAAGGGAAAGGAAGAAAGGGAAAGGGAAAGGGAAAAGGTAAAGGTAAATAAAGGGAAATGCAAAAGGAAAAAGGGCAAAAGGGAAAAAAGGGAAAAATAAATGGGAAAAGGAAAAGCAGAAATGCAAAGGAGAAGAGGAAGTGAAAGGGGAAGGGGAGAAGCTTTCTCCTCACTGGGCACACAGCAAGGCAGTAGGCAGCCTCCTGGGCAGGCGCACCAGAGCAGCTTCCTCTCCCAACACTTGGCTTTCTAGCAGTTCATTTTGGAATTCACAGTGCTGGGAATAAGTGTGCCTGGCTTCACCACCTGGCCCAGTTGTGACAGTGGAGGGTTTTGCTCAGAGGAAGCAAATCTTTGCATATTTATGAACATAATTGTTTATGGCAAAAGATACAAAGAGGAGAAGTTGATTTGGGATGCTCAGAGAACTGGAGCAAACAAGCCTGGCTCCCCATGGGGCTTCACTGCAGCCCCAGAGATCCCTGCCTTTAATGCTTCTAGATATTTAACAGCTGAGAGAGGGTGGGGAGAGCCTGTCTACGGGGGAAAAGGCAAAAATCTCCCAGTTTCACTTTCATAATTTGGAGTTTCAAACCAATGTTGATGACAATGTCATTATTGCTGAGCATCTGCTGGGCTCAGGGAGTAAAATTCCTTTTATTCATCTCCAATGTCAGGATTTGCAAGTGCAAGAGATTTTCAAGAGCTTGTCTCAGTCTCTGTTTGTATGCAAATCATGTAACATTTCTTAGACTAAAAGACCTGATTTTTGCTATCATCAGTCAAAGCATCTGTCAGCCTTGTCAGAAAAGAAAGACTTTGATTCTTTCAGGTTCAAACAACCCAAAATTATTGCTAGAATATTGAGATGGTTTTAAGACATGAAGATTACAATGAAAATTGCTCAAACCCCATTTTTCCTTTCAATGACATTTAAATTTTGATTTTATTTCCACATGTAATGCACATTTTTTTCACAGGTGACAAAGTTGTAAAATCAAAGTTCAATGCAATATTCCAGATCTCCGTAATCGAGCAGGGAGCAGTATTGAATTCAATTACATGTACAGGAGAAAACTGGGATGAGGAATGAAACAAGCTAAAGAATGGGCAAAAATAATAGAAAATTGAGTAGGGGCTTGTGCCAAGGCTTGAAGGCAGCAAGTGAGGCTCCAAGATCAAACACCAGAGGTGCTGTAAGCACCCAAGTGCTTGGGAATAGGGTCCTCTCCAGGAGGTCAATCTTCTGTCCAGAGAGGAAAATGTGCCATTATCTCTGCACATGTGGACCCCAGAAGTCTGAGGTTTTGTTCATTATAAAAACAAAAAAGGGCTGCTGCCTACAGGAATACTTTCCGCTTGGTGTTGGTGCCTTTTCCTGGTCTTAAAATCAAGAGTCAAACACGGTTAGAAGGGAAAAAGGGATTTTACCTTGGTATTTATTTTAAGGATCTTTAGGTGCACTGCGTCTAAGTCGAATGCACCTCAATGCACACCACCATGCACACCCCCAAAAGATCTGGTATAACATTACAGGTCTTACTAATTAGCATATCTATCAAAAATTCCCCAATGAGAGGCTTAAATGAGCCCCCCCTCCCCAAGGAACCTTCCCCTGGATGGTTCTATCTCAGTTTACAAAATGTGTTCTGGAGAGGACCTTGGGGTCTGGGGCATATTGATCCCTAACTAAGAAACCTCTAAAATGTTTAGTCTCTTAGCTTAACAAACAAGTCCAAGAATGTAGGCAAAAAGCACTAAAGAATACAGAAATTGTAAAAAGGTATAAGAGGGGTTTAAAAGAAAAGGCAAAAAATCATCATGGCATCAGAGTGGCCTGGGCCTATCTTTTGGCAAGACAATCAGAGCATCTTCCGTGTGACATGGGTTGGCTGGAAGTGAAAAACACTGGTTAGCAAGTGAAACAGTCTTTCTAAGAGCAGGATTTCTGCTTTCTCATTAAAATTATTTTTTAACAACCTGCTAGATGGAGAGCTCACAGTGCTCCTCTGGATCTCTGCAAGGATATGTCCCTCTGCTCTTGGCAGGGAAGGTTCCCTCTCCCAATAAATCCCCACTCACCCATTTCTCATTGAAGAAGTCACTAAAGCCTGAAAGACTTTAGTGCAGCCACCAACCAAAAAGGCACCTCCCGCTCCACACCTGGATAAAGACTAGGAGGATTGGGATGTGCTGGTACTACTTTGGATCTTCTCCAGCACCATCAGCAGGTTCCCTGCCTGTTGGCATCAAAGTGGAGTTCAAGTCCCTGAGTTTGCTGGGAATAAAGAAACTGGTTTGAGGGTCTGGCCTTGGGCCAGTGTTTCTCCACAAGCTGGTGGGAGAAGGCTGTCCGAAGTCCTGTCCTGTGGACCTGGAACAGTGGTGTGAGCACCCCAGCATGGCCCTGGTTTGTTCCCACCTGGGTTCTCTCCCCACAGAACCAGCAACAAGCTCTGCTGCAGAAACAGGGAACCTCCTAGAGACCCTGAGCTGCTGCTTTGGGCAGTTTTAGGATCTGGGGGGTTGCCAGAGGAGCCACATCTCTGTCCTTAAACAGGTACAGCAAGTTTCTCACTCCTGGTGCCTGCAGCTTTACACCTTCACTGACCACTGCTTACAGTGACCATCAGAGCAAGCAGCCTCTGCCCGGCACTGAGCATCCACCTCCAGCACAGAAAACAGATTTTCACTTACAGAGGCACAAGGCTCTCTCTCTCCTGCACACACACACGGAGTTCTACATCACAGCCTCCACCATTTATATGAGGAACTGTGAAGAAATAACATGTTATAATAACAACATGGATATATCCCTCAAGCTCTGAATGATAAGGCAGTAATCATTTCACCAACATGAAGAAAGATCTCCCAGTACTCTTTCCTAAAGGTAAGCATGTTCTGGGACCAGTGTGATACCCTCTCCCACCAGCATGCACGGTTTTCCAGAGAAGTGATGTTCCCAAAAGCCACTACATTAAACTATAGGCAGAACAGAGAGTTTCAAATCAGCTCCCGCTGTGCTTCCATCTAACAGCCCCAATAACCACCTTGCCTTCATTTTCATACTGCATTATTTATCCATAGAACCTTGGGAAATGAGGAGCCTCAGGAGCAGTGGGAGCAGACTACATACCCACAAAGTAATATTTCCCTCTCACTGATGCATTACTATCACTTTCCCAGCACAGGACTATGCAAATGGATTACCCACCAGCATCTTCCCAGGCCTCTGCCCGCCTGCAGAGCACACGCTTCTTATTCTTCTCACAGCACAGCAGAAGGCACAGTGTGCATTTTCTCAACTGAACCTTAACCTGATTGCTAATTTGCTCCCTCAGACTGTGTGTCTCTGTATTTCAGGCTTTCAGAAGCCTTAATTTCTGAGGTTTGTGGCTGGCTGACCCATCTATCCTGCCAATGCCATTTGCACCAGCAAGTTTGAACTTTTGGATGGGCAAGCACTTGAGCACGAACGTGAACGGTCACTCCTGAGCATGCAAACATGACTCTGCAAACACAGAATCATAGAATGGTTTGGGTTGTAAAGGACCTCAAAGATCATCCAGTTCCACTTCCCCTGCCATGGAACACCTCCCACCATAGGTTCACATGGACCACCCCACCCACACACAGCAAGGATGAACTTACTGCTGCAATCATTGTATAATATCTTGGTGCCACAGAACTTTGCCCTTCTAAATTAAGCACCTGAAGCAAGTAGATGGTAAAAGGTGTGGTGGTGGTGATTACAAACTCCAATTTAAAATGGTGGGAAAAAAAGCCCAATGGCTTTCCTTGACTTCCCCCACATTTCCAAGGTCAGTCACCCAGTCCTCAATACCAGGAGGGAAATGCGAACACCTCTCCATCTGTTTTTGGACAACTGAAATGTTTAATGCCAAGGCCATTTGGTCCTTGTCTCCAACTCTGAGCTAAATATATAGTGATTTCTAAAATGCTCAGGTGAGAAAAGAAAAGAGAATTTAAAGTTCTTGCAAAAAAAAAAAAAAAAAAAGGAGATATAAATTCCTGTGAGATTTTTACATATTTCATGCCATAGCTTCAATCCCATAATTAGGTCACTTCACTTGATGCTCTGTCCCATTTATCTGCAGCTTTTTGACCCTGTTTTCATATCTGGTAATAATTTTTTTCCATTACCATTCTCAAAAGAAGACCAAAAAAAAAGGATTCTTGACCTTCACTCTGATGACTGAAATATGTAAGAACTGTTTTAACTTTCAAAGGAGGTGATCATAGTGTCAGGGTAGGATATGTATAAAGTAGGAGACATAGATAGATAAATATAAATATAAATATAAATATAAATATAAATATAAATATAAATATAAATATAAATATAAATATAAATATAAATATATA